>PVKA01008710.1:0-71837 GCA_004027165.1 Ctenomys sociabilis
GAATCTTGTTTTATTTCTTAAATGTTGATACCTATGTTATTAATATTTTTGTTTTTTATAATTATTTTTTCATTTCTTTTACTAATCCTTTAACATCTAATGTAATTGTCCCTTTTTATTTATATTTATGTCCTTTTCTATTTAATGACATGAGCTCCACAGGTTGATTTTAATGTATATTTATTAAAATAAACACTAAATATTATTTTTGCTCATAAATTCTGACTTCTTAATAAACAAACTTCCCTGCTTTTTTTTTTATCATTTGTGTATTTGGTACAGGGTCTCACTATGCAGACTAGACTCATGGTGATCCTCCTATTTTCAGCCTCCCCAGTTCAGGAATTACAGGCATGTGCCACTATGCCCAAACTCTGCTGCTGGTTCAGCAAACCCCACCACTTAGGGCCGGCAAGGCATGTGAGACAGAGGGTCGTGCCCTGGTCCCTGCATTTGCCTAAGCAGGTGCTTAGTCTACTGCGCTATCTCGTCAGCCCCCCTCTCTTTAGGTCTCTTCTTTTACCAATAGGTAGCAATGACCATTCCTGCTTCTGGCTGCTTCCCCACACATGGATGCCACTGTAAGCATAAGCCATGTGTTGAAATATTGTAGGATTTTGTTAATGAGTAGGTATAGCAGGAGAACATAATCTAAAAGGCAACTTCTTATTATTGTCAAAAACCCCTAATTGTGAACAATGATTTCACATTTAGTAACACAATTATTTCAACAATTTCTCATAAGATACAGCTTCACAAGTTCTATTCTTCTTCCCTTTCTTTACCATGATCCAACTAGTTCCAGTTCTTACTAGGAGAAAGCCCCAACCTTGATCACAGTGTATAATCCAGCCAGTGAGAAATTCAGTGAGGCTATTATCCAACTTTATGTACATGGTACATTCTTATTAATCCACCTCAAAACTTTGTTACTTTATTTTGTAAGGCATATGACACTATGAATTCAATAAGGCTTATACATTATTTTTATTGTTTTATGTATTTGGTGTAGGATCTCACTGTGCAGCTTGGTCTCTTGATGATCTGCCTGTTTTCAGCCTCTCCAGGGCTGGGATTACAGGTGCGAGTGACCACTCCTGGTCTTGGTGGCTGACTCAGAGTACCTGGGGGTGGGTCAGCATGGCATGTGGTACCAGTGATCAAACCCAGTCCCTGTACTTGCCTAAGCAGGTACTTAGACTGCTGAGCTATCTAGCTGATCCTGTTATTTTTAAAAGATCATCAGTGTTGTTCATATCTTCTATTGTGAATCCAAATACAGATTTGATCATTAACCCCACATAAATTCTCATAATCTTTGATGTTTCAATTCTCTGTCTCAGCGTGTTGAACAAAATTTGAATACTGACTCATTCATTTCATGTATCTAATATTCATTGTAAAATTTATAATTTACAGTTTGGTTATGTTCTTTTTTTAATCCAAGACATTCAAAATTTTAAAGTGTTCCTAACTGAGTAATAATGATAATAATAATAATAACAATTACTCTATAGTTCTGAGGTCTTGACTAGGTAAATCTTTCTCTGCTGTCTTGGAGTTAAAGTTGTAGCCCACCACAGAACTGCATACACCCATTTACCTGGAAATATACAAATAAAAAAACAAGAGTTTCACTGGACGTAGTGGGATTACTCCTGTAATCCCAGCAATTAGGCTGAAAACAGAAGGATCACTATGAGTCTGAACTGGGTAGCGAGAACCTGTAGGCCCCGTACTAAATACATTTAAAAAGAAAAGAATTAAAAAAAAATAAGAGTTTTAGTAATTACAGATACCAGGTTGGATTGCGCCCTCTCTGTGACAGATCACACCTCAGTTGAATTTTTAGACTGCCATCATACTACTTGTAATTTTACTTACATACCAAATCAACACAAATTATTTTGCTATCAAAATAATGTTTAAGCTCCAAATTTTAACATGTTTTCTACTCAATCAAACCCATCAGTACCATCATTAGCTTCATTGTTTAAAATCACACCACAAACACTTTGTAAGGTTTCATAAATATTAGATTACTTTGCCATCCTATCAATGGCCCATGAGGAGTCAGTACTTTCATTTTCAAGTTTTACATTTTAAGCCAAATCCACATTTTTCTCATATTGAGCATAAATTATGTAGACATCTCATAGCAAAATAAATTCCCATCAGTTTATATCCTTCATGTTTACAAAGGCATCACTGCCTAATTACAGCTGTGTTGGTGTGCAATCCACAGTTCAGAATTATTCAGTATGAGGCAATAATGGAGTCTTTGATGTAGAGCCCTTAACACAAGACAATGCAAATGACATTTACTAGCAATTTTTTCCCCCATTAATGAACAGTACTTCAGGGAGTGTAAAGGCAAGAAGCATATAATTTCTGAACTATTTAAATTGCTAATTAGATCTGTACAGGAGGTGTATTCCTAATGCAGACGATTACAACGGCTTCTAAGTGTTTGCCTTACAGTTGCTAATTACTGCAGAAGCCAATTAATTGCTGTTGACTTTTTGTATTCTTTTGCATATCGCCAGTTAATATTTACATTTATAATGAAGACAAAATTGGCAAACACTGTGTCATTTTGTAATGAACAATTCCAGTGTCTAAACAATGAACACATTATCCTCATTTGTGCCTGAAGAGTGCAGCTGATTAGCATATGTTCTGTGCATGCTAGAACATTTCTCTTTCTTCTCAAGAGTGAAAACATCACTTAGGTGCAGGGAGTACAGGTGCAATGTCTCCAGGGCTCTTGGAATTGGTTCCTACCATATGCCATATAACATAGCAGGGAACAAAACAGCCGGCATATAAAAGTACAAGATTGAAGTCATCTGAGCTTTTTATATAAATGTGTTAGTCAGCCTTCCATTACTATAACAAATACCTGAAATAACCAGCTTGACATAGTAAAGGTTTAATTGGGTACATAGTGTAGAATTTTAGTTCCTGATCTATTGGCCTTATTGTGTTATGTCTGACAAAGCAATGTATCATAGCAAAAACAGGCTGGCAGAAGAAAATCACTGACCTGATATCCAGGAAACAAGAATGAGAAAGAAGGGGTTAGGTTCAGATCTCACTGTCCCCTGCAGGGGCACATTCCCAATTATCTGAAGATTTCCCATGAGGCTCATCTCTTACAAGTTTTTCCATCTCCCAGTAGTGACAGGGCGAGCACCACATCTTTAATACATGAGGCTTATGTCCAAACTGTAGTAAGTGAGTCTCTCTACTCACACGCATGCAAGTGGAAGTTCTCGTCTTCCTGAGATTTCCCATTATAGATGCTGCAGAGGTCAGAATCCAAATTCCCTAGGTTACTTCATAACTGTAATTGAGCAACAGTTAGGATCTATCAATTAAATGCAACTTCCAGGTCTGCTATCAGAGTCAAACAGAGAAAGAGCACAGAGAACACAGTGGACTTTGCTGGGCAGGACAGGGTAGCAGCATTGTGCCATCCAGTGTTCAGTGCTCAAGGAGTCCACTAAGAAAGGAATAGCAAATACCCCAAGGTGGTGCTATTCCTTTCTTAGTGGAGCATATGTGGCATTTTAGGTAATGCCACATTAGTGGCTTTCTTAGTGGAGCATATGTGGCATTTTAGGTAATGATTTTTCTGGCTTTGCAGCCTTGTGGCAAGTCCTTCAACCATGGGTGATTTTTTTGTCTTTCTTTCTTTTTTTTGGTGGAACCGGGAATTGAACTCAGGCCCTTGCGCATGCCAGGGAAGCGGTTCTTCCACTGAGCCATCTCCCCAGCCCACCATGGGTGACTTTTTGAGAAACTCAATCACTTACAAAGTTGTTTGCCTGTAGAATCAGTCAGTTTCTTTTATTTCTTACTAAGAACCATTGCAAGCATTTGTCAGGCTTTACACAGGGTAGAGAACAAAACTATGGCCCATAATACCATGTTTTAAGTACCTTTTATCTTTATTTCATCAAATGATTTATTCAGATGTCATTTATTAATACATAAAGGAAGTACATATAAACATATTTTCAGCTTTACCATATTACAATAGCAAATACATAAACCAGAAACACAACAACACATGCCAACTTTTGTCTGTCTTTTTTACCTGCCAAGAAGAATAAGTTGGAATTAATTCTTATCTTAACCAGCATATTTGTCAGAGTATGTACTATAAGCAGCAGGGGATTTAAGTGATTTTTGTCAACTAGTTTTCCAACAGTGAAAACATAACTTTGATTGGCAAAAGCCTCTAGGCACTGCAAACAGAAAAAAGGGGGAAAAAGACTTGGCAAATGAGCAGAACTTCCCCCCTGCCTCATCTGGGGTAGGCGTGTTATTCTGTTGCCCTAGTATTACATTATTTCCTATAATATTTGGACAGCCAACAGAGGCAAGCTCAGGAAACAATAATAAATACACAAATAGGTAGAGAATAATTTAGCATACAAAACTGAAAGTCAAAAGTCTCCCACAGACAAGGATAATGCAAAGAAGAAAGGTGTCTATACATGCTAAAGGACTTTTCAGAAAGTGAAATAAGTGATTAAGAACATGATCTACAAAAATATAAAAAGCAAACAGCTACTCTCATTTGTGCTTATCCATTCCATCCCCCTTAGTGTAAATATCATCACCATAGCCTATTTCAATTTGGAAATGGGATTTCTTTGAATACCAAAAAAATGGTGGGATGAGATGTTCAGAAGCATTTACACCTCTATTATACAGATGTAGACTCAAAAAAAAAATATATATATATACTTATATACATAAGTAACCAGAAAAATAAAAACAGTAACAAAATGTAGTAAAATCATCTGTAAATATGTGTTTATATAGTGACAAATTTTAATATCATTCATTTAATTATATAAGCCTATATAATTTAATATATAACACACTTTTATTTTTAAGAGCCATCACTCAAAATTTATGCTATTTTAACATTTGCTTTCAAATGAAATGGCTTTGGTAAACCACTGTAATGAGCTGCAAATGATTAAAGGTGCTTGAGCTCTACTCCTTTCCCTATAATTGAGTTTTATGCTTTTTTTGTATTTAGTGCACAGTCTACAGGGTTTCACTACACAGATTGGACTTGTAGTGACTCTCGTGTTTTCATCTTCCCAAGCACTGGGATTACAGGGGTGTGCCACCACGCCCAGGGTCAATCACCATCTCAGCACGCCCTGGGGATGGGGCCAGCAAGACAGGTCGGGAGGCGGGGTTGAACCTGCACTCCCTGTGTCTGCCTAAGCAGGAGATATAATCCACTGAGCTATCTGGATGACCTTAAATAAATTTTATTTTCTTCTGAAATAGCCTACTGTGTTTGTTGTTGTTGTTGTGTTTGTTTTTTTCTGTGGTACCAGCGATCAAACTGGGGACCTTGCGCTTCCAAGGCAGGTGCTTATACCACTGAGCTATACTCCCCAGCCCCGAGTTTTGTCCAGTTTTAGCAAAGGTTTCAAGACTTGCTTCACTTCGTTAAATCTTAAATGAAATCAATTTAACTGGGTTATGTTAATTCGACGTGTATTGTCTTCTAGCTCTCTAAAATGGTTCCAGGACACACTGTAATATGTATTACTGCTAGTAACACATTACACACTCCTATCTTTATCACTCATGTGTATCTACAGTATTTACTATGATGAAGACTTATCGTGTGAATATTACATTATTTCCCAAGGGTTTTTCATGGAATGCAGGAAAAGAAGTTAGTTATCATGAACTACAGGAAATTTTTAAAAATGTCATAACAATTAATCAACATGAATTCAAACTCATTATAGCTTACTGACAAGAAGATAGAATACCATCATTCTTCTCACAATATCCACAAGTGGCCAAACGAATGCAATATTCAGATTGAGAATAATGTAGGGGAAATAGAGGCAGAAAGAGGTAAACTTACATTCTTTGATACTTAGCTTTAAATGTATTGTCTCATGTTGTGTGTCCATATATACCTGCATTAATGTTTGTTATATATGTACATGTGTGCATATTCTATTAGCTTTTTTAACTTTATTTTTAAGCAAAATGTGGAAATCTTAACACTATATAGAACACTCGGGTATATAGCTCAGCAGCACAGCGCTTGCCTGGCAGGCATAAGATCCCGAGTTTGATACTGGGTGACCATTCCTGAAAAAAAAATGAAAACTTGAAAATAGTAGCATAATTATTTTTGAAGTTGCCCATCCAGTTTACAAGATATATTTGTTTTTCCCTTTGTTTATTCTGACAACTTGTCTTAGCCTGATTATTTCATCCTGATGAGCGATTGCTTAATGTGGACACATTAAAAGCCACAAAAGCATTAACATGTTTTAAAGGTGAGGAAAAATCATCAATATTTCCAGCATCTTTACCTATGGCAGTGGTGGTGAACCTATGCCAGGAGTGTTATTTGTTTTCTTTTTAAGACAATAGATGCTTATGTGTAAGTTATTTTTATAAACCTCAGTGTGCCACTTTCATTGCAGTGTTGGCACTTTGTGATGAATAAGTGTGTTCTTGGTTGCAGTTCGGATCCTCAGTCTCAAAATGGGTCACTATCACTGAGCTACGGTATGCAGCATCAATAGAAAATTCCTAATGTGTACGCTCAGACACACAGAGAAAGTGAGCAGGTTAGCAACCTAGGGAAGTAAACCCAGCGCCAGTGACAGGGACATTGCAGAGGGTTTCCTTTCTCCACGTTGCTGGAGGTCTGATGATTACACTTGAATTTCTTCCTTTCTTCACATTTCATTTCTTGCATTGCTTTGAGATTTTTTAAAGTAATGATACAAGCCTCATGTTTTTCTTATTATTTCCAGACAGCAGAGCCAGAGCTTCTTACAAACCATTTCTCCTCTGAGGAGGCCACACTTGTGTCTTGTCCCTGACGTTTCACTGATACAAGGACACTGTGATAAATCAGCTTCCCACATAATTACATAACCTAAATGTGTAACATCCATCAACTGTTTCTATTTTTTTTTTTCTCTCTATGCTCTCTTGGCCCCTCCCTCTTAGGAATTAAAACAATTTGTGGATTTATACATTCTCCTTGCAGCTTCTGGGTTTCTTTAGGTTCCCAGCTTTGTTCTCCATCTGCTCTGGGTTTTCTCCTCTGTCACTTCCTTCCTTCTATGAGTCATATTGTTTCAACTTATTTGACAGGGCATTTCAGCCCTTAGCAGGAAGAGTTTAATTGTAATCAAACCCTAACTTCTCTCTGTCATTAAATGAAATTTAAAGGAAATACAAGAAAAGATTTTTAAAAAGTGCAGTGTTCAAAAAGAAATAAATTATAAACTTAATTGCTTCAAACAAAGCCACGGTTATATACACACAGGGGAGGTTTCCCTGTCATTTGGAAGCCTTTCCCATTGGACTCCTAACCCTTCTGCACTGATTCTCTGAACTCAAGAAGAATGACATAATTCAGGTTGAACTGAAGGTCATTTGGAGAGCTCCTAGTTGTCCAGTTAACTAAACTACAAGAATAAAAGATTTGAGGCTGCCTCTTGAATTTAATTTTCTGAATCATCCCTAACTGGCAGTTAGGGAAGTGTGAATTTCTCAATGAGTTTCCCTGGCGTTCCCTCACACATTGAGTCTCCCAGACATCTCATCTGTGCTTTGTTCTCACCTTGCATGCGCTTTGTGTGGAGCTAGTGGTGACAAATGCATGTGGCACAAACAGCCCCTGCAAAATCACTCAGACAAAAGAAACAGGAGAAGATTGGAAGAAAGCAGCTGACTAGAATGAAGTTGGCAGGGTCCAGCTAGTGAAAGTCAGCTTGCCAAGATTTAGTCTTCTGTTAGGTCATCTGTTTCCTCCTAACTAAACAATTGTTGGCTATTTATAGGCATAAATGAATTTTAATTCTCCACAATGGCCAATACTTTGTCATTTCTTCTATTTTACTGTCAATCCTGGGGAAAAGCAAAAAATAAAAAAAGCTTGTGCAGATAACATTCAAATGTAGTTGCCTATAAGTGGAAAATAGATATCATATTTTTTTTACACTGAATACCAAACCAAAACACAACTTGTGGAGATTTTATATGGTTGGCAGACATTCTACCCTATGCTGGACAACTGAACATCATTTACAAGACTTTTCCAAAGTTTAAGCATTTCCAAAAAAAGGTGCATTTACAGTCCTCTAACTTGAAGTTCCTAGATTACCTGGAAGGTCCAGAGTCCCTGTCTCATGTCTGAATCCCCAAACCCTGGGCTCAAAGTTCATCTCATGCCTCCTTGGCTGAGGCAGTCATTTCAACTTTTTGACTTAGTGCCTCTTTCCACTAAACATTTTGAGGTGAGGTTTATATCAAGTTGTCATGTGAATGTACTGTTTTCTCCTTTTCCATTCAAATTCAAAGAAGTCAAAGTGACTTTAAGTTTATTGTCATCTAGATCATTTTTTACTTGGTGTGATAGGGATGAGATTTAATTTATTTGTGTACATATTTTAAGGAACCATGAACATACAAATATACCTGCATATTTATTAAAATGTTTCCTTTTGTAAATGCAACTCATGTTTTTGTCTATTGCTCAGTGATTTTATTTATTTATTTAGTTATCTATCTATCTATGTATCTATTTATTTATTTATTTATTTTGGTGGAACTGAGGATTGAACTCAGGCCCTTGTGCTTGCCAGGCAAGTCTTATTCTACTGAGTCATCTCCCTGGCCCCTGGCCTGTGATTTTAAAGCCCAAGATCGATAGTAATTTATACATTGCTGAACATGGGTGTGAATTAAAGTGACCAGATCAAGCACGCACTTGACTGGTTTGGACCTTTATATCAGAGGAACTTTAGTGTTTCCTTCTGTTACCAAGTACATTGTAACTTCTGTCAAAAGTTATTATAATTTTTTTGGAGTTATAAATAACTGATATATGAAATATAAGGAAGTCTGAAAATATTTAATATATTGTTAACTTATGAGGTGAAAATATGCACAGGAAACATAATTTAGGAAAAATTGTTTCAGATATAGTTAATAAGAAACTGAAATTATGCAAAAGTCTTGAATATGTTTTCTTTCAAATTCCACAAAGTAATAAGCTACAAAATCTCTAAGACCCAGGAACATAGTCATCAATATAAAAAGAAATTAGGTTTAAGAAACACCCAAGAGGTGAGAAGATGTGGAGGTATTGTGAGTGCTTGCTATGTCAAAAAGGGCAACTGCATTCAGGTTGACTTCTGTCTTGCAGGGTAGCTAGAACTGTGGGAGGCTGAGACATGAAAATCTTCAAGTATGGAAGGAAAGATCTTCAACAGAAAAAACAACAACAAAAAAAAACTCGTCTTTCTCCCATGTCAGAAAGTGGGCCTTGAAAGGCTGAGTGTCACACCACCCTGTGCCACTTCAACATCCTGTGTTCTCCTAAAATTTCTGCCTTATGGTGAGAAATCAGAAGTAACCAGTTCCGGAATGTTCTCCTTGAGCGAGAACGTTTGCCAAGGACAAGAACTTGCATAAGTCTTGGAAGGCAGAAGGGAAAGAGGTTGTTATTCTCTGAAAGTGGTTCAGTCCAGACAAGAGGGGGAATATGATTGGGAAGAACTTTTTGGTAAGCTCTTCACAATCACCTCTTTACTGCCACAGACTGAAATTGTTGATGAGAGTTTCCCAGAGCCCTTGGCAAATTGCTGTACCTTCCTGAGTCACCCATCGGAGTTACACTATTAAGGACACACTGATGAAATCAGCAATCAGCAGTGGCCACACATAAATTTTCACTGTAAATATTTCCAAAGACCATCTAAACCTCCTACCACTTGCACAACAAGCACAGTTCCAATGCCTTTCATTCTTAGGTACTGAAATACATAGAGTTGCTTTCACTTCCTAATCAGAACAGATGTATGTGACATTTGAAAGAATAGGGATATGAAAATAGACTTCTTAGATGAGTTAGAATCATATAGTTATAGAGGAAAACGACTGTACTTGTAAAAAATCAAATTCATTGTTAAATGAGACTGGGTAATCATTTTCCTTCATAGATACTTCATCTAACTTTGCTGAGGTAACTCGTGATTCATCACCATATTGTCTTCCCTAATATTTTATAGTTGAGGCAGTTGTGTGCCAGATTAAGGGAAAGGAATGGGAAAATAGGGGACTACTCCAAGCTATTATGGACCTCTTTAAAAGGAGGATGAACCTTTTCATAGATTACCTCCTCTCTTTATTTCACTTTTTGCTATAGTTGGCAAGAGTCAAAATAAAATTCCAAATCTGAGTTAAACAAAGTCCAATATTGAAAAGAAAAAATCCATATTTTGTTTACATTGTACTGAAATTTTCCCTGCTAAATTTGAACGTGCTTTGCACTCACACAGCACCATCAAGGCAGCCCCAGTGTCCTGAATTAATGCTCAGTGTGCACCTTTCACAGTCATTTTGAGTATGGGGAACACTGGAGTCTCAGGGTGACTTCGAATAAGATGAGTGAGGGTGCGCAGTAATATTTATTAGGAGCTTGCGCTTTGCAGCAGCAGTTTGCCCCATCTGTGGTGACGCCTCACAAAGATACTCACAGGAGAGAGGACTTTCAGAACCAGTGCGGAACACTGGAGGGACACAGGAGTAACTGTGTCCTCATGAGGGGCAGGTTCGTGGAGAGGTACTCCTGGAACTACGTCTTTTATTTATTTATTTTTTATCATTTAGGTAAAGTTTATTAAATCCAGGACCAAATGGAGAAGCAACTCGTGCAGCAAGTGGAAATGAATACAGAACAGGGTTTTCTGTAGGGGACTGCATTAGTGACTTCCAGTGGCCCTTAAGGTGAGAGACTTCTTTAATCCTGAATACCTATCTTCAGGGAAGTATGTGGCTGCATTTGTTTACCATTTTGTCTTGGGGTCCCGCTATAGTGTGCCTGGGGAGAGTCACATGGAGAGAAAATTTTCTCTCAGGCTCTCACAGAGAGAAAATTGGTCAAGTATTGGCCATGACGCATCCACGTGGATGACAGGGACAAAGGAGCTACAGAATAAGGTACAGGACTACAAGATAAACCCTGAGGGGACTACACTGACCTCATCAGAAACAAAAACTATGTGTTTTGGTATATAGGTCTTGCTCTATCTAGGTCTTAACCATCCAGTAGAAATGTATAAAATGAGGTGTACAACGTGGGGCCATAATAATAAGTTGAGCTGCAAATGGCTATAGTCGAGAACTTCAGATAACTCACTATTATTGTGCAATGCTGGACTGTGTTGGATTGTGTCGTTGAGTTTAGTCACCTAAATTGGTTGAATGACGGTGGAGTGCCCATCTTTGACAGTGTGTCTTTTATAGTTACAAGGTTTTATTTGTTTGGGTTTTTTTTTTTTTGCATTTAAACAATCTATAAATTATAGATTTCAATCACCAATTCACATTGACACACATACTCTCGCAACTAATCTTCTAGATTGTGATATATTTGTATAGTAACTAATATATTTTTTGTCTTTTTGATAAAGAATTTGACTATGGAGCTCAGAGTGGCCTTCACCCATAAGCAAGAATAGTCTGGGACACACAGTGATCATCCTGTTTCTGCCTCCTGAGTGCTGGGATTACAAACTTGGGCCTACATGCCTGAGGTTTCTGTTTATTTTGTTTTAAGCTGTTTATATACATAACAAATAATTGGTGAGTGCCAACAAATTGTCACATATTTCTTCTAGGCCCTTAGGAGAGAGAAATTAAGGCAATATGGTCTTGGAATTTAAATTCTATCAGGGGAAAACAGATAACTGACACATACAAAAGTAAAGATATAATAAGCACCATAAGGAATTGAAGAAGAAATGAGAGGGAAGTCCAGTCTGTAGCAGGCTATGTGTTTGAGAAAGACCTAAACCAAGGGATTTATTAATACAAAAGGCAGAAGAAGCAGGAAAGCTGCGTGCTTGACAGAGGTGAGTTCCAAGAGGAAGTGGACTTATGTAATAGGCAGTGAGACTTCTTCTGGAGGGGGAAAGGGACAGGGCCTCTACAGAGCAGAGATGAGATTTAATTTTCAGTTTTAACACGATCAGTCAGGGAAGCTATGCTAAAATGCCAGTGAGAGGTCAGGAGTAGAAATTTATCAAATTAAAATGCAAATTGTCTGCCTTTCTGGTATCAGGCACTAATGCCATCAGGGCCTGGTTCCTGTGTCAGGAAAGTGACAGATACTCAGTTCAGACCACTTCTGAGAGGGGTGCGTGCACTATCACAGAGTAGGAGAGCCCCACTGGTTCTCTTATCTGGGGGCAGGGCCTGTACATGTGCATGGCAGCAGCAGAGCTACTAGATCTTGGGCATGAGGCCAAGAGCAGGTAAGACATTCATTACTCAGCACTTGCCCTGCTCACACGTGTACTATCATATGCATGCATATTCTTGTGTAGATTTGCTTCCAATCAGCTGTGAGATTTATATCCTTCTTTTTCTTGAAATCATCAATTTTCTTAACAATAATATTTATGGGTATTTTACTGTATCAGCAAAGAAGATCTACATAAATTGTGTACTCCCTAATATAGAAATACCATGTTTAACATTTCCTGTCGATTTTTTCAGGTGTGTGTGTGTGTGTGTGTGTGTGTGTGTGTGTGTGTGTAAGATTTATACTGTTATGAGTACCATGTCTTCATTCCACACTTGTTGAGTTACATGGCACGGCAGTGAGACTGGTGGCTTGATAGTTATATGTATTCCAAATTTAGAGTGCTACAACAAATTACACTTTTAGAAGGTAGTTTGGAGTTACAGTTCTATTGAACATATGTTCAAGAGACATTTTTATATCATTGTTCACCATATAATTTAAAAATTTTTGTTAGTCAATTACCAAAATTATATGCCTCTATTTACCTATGAAAACCTAGAGATTTTTCCTTTTTCTCTCTTAAAAAATATGTCTCATTACTGTCTTAGTTTGAGTGATCCTTACAGATAGAAATACTAGACATATTTCCATATTTTATTGGATAATTTTTCTTTTAACACTATGCATTATGATTTTGTAACTGTTTTGTATTAATTTGGTCCGTTGGTTTCATTATGGGCTGTAAAAGCTCTTTTTAACATTTTTGTGTAATATTTATACTTTCTTCTAATATATTGCTTGGCTTCACCAATGTGGAAATAGCTACTGAACTGATTCCTAAAAATATTTTCTGCATAATCAAATTTCTCAAACATTTTTTCTTATAACTTCTGGCTTTTTCATGTTGCTTCAAAAAACCTTTTCATGTCAAAAACGAATAATTAATAATTTATAATGATTAAGTTCTTATATATAGAATACTAATGAATCTGAGAGTCAACAATAAAATTGATGATATAGAGACAAATGATGCATATGAAAAAATACTCAAATATTTACAAACAAACGTTTTTCTAAAATACAAATGAATTCTTCTTCAAGTCATGGCTAAAAAAAAATAATGCACTGTGAGGTAGATCACATCACATACTTCCTGTCTGCACCTACTTGGCAGGCCATGGCTTCAATGCTTTATTGTCAAAGCAAAAAGAAAAATAAAGACAGAAGCAAAATCAAAAAAATGGGGGCTGGGGAGATAGCATAGTAGAATAAGTGCTTACCTCGCAAGCACAACATCCTTGCCCGGTTCTGCCCCCCCCAAAAAAGGCAAAAAGAACCTAGATGCCATGCCACTATGAGAATGGGATCCTTTAAGGAAAGTTTCCAATTCACACTGGATTCTGAGAGAAAGAAATTTTTCTTTAGGTTCTGTGGTAAGGCGGATTACTTGTTGCTACTGTATGCAGGAGCTGGTCCCTACTGATGCTGGCATCACATACAAGCAGTCACATTACACTATAGGTTAAACCTGCTACTTTGGCTACTTTCCTGTCTTCAAGACAGAATACCCAACACCCAAACTTAAAGGAAGAGAGCTTTATTTTGCCTCATGGTTTGTAGAGGATTCACTCAGTCCAAGAGGGTAGTATAGCACAGGAGAGCCAGCTCATGGCTGGGGGCAGTAAGCAGAAACAACAGCCAAGGAAGGAAAAGAGAGAGATACTCTACCAGGCCACGCCTCCAGGGACCCACCTCCTCCAACCTGGCATTCCCTCCCAACAGCACATTCAGCTAAGAACAAGCTCATCAGGGATGATCCACCGATGATTATCACATTGCCATGATCCAGTCTCCTCCCGAAGCCCCACCTGTGAGTGCAAGAGGCTTTGGGGGGACATCTAGACATAAACTGTAACATTTGCTACATGATTACTGAGGAACAGAAAAATCACTGGCAATAATAATGAAAGTGATTTATTACATGGAGGAGGTTAGGGATTTAAAATTATGAGAACAAATAGAGCACACCTATTAGAACCTAGAAACCTTGTTAGGGAAGTAGGTACAGCTATTCCACATAGGTAGAGTAGACCCAGATGGTTAATTAATATGAGAAAGCTGAGGTAAATGGGAGACAGATAAATCAGTCAAGGAGTTCCACATGCTCTTTTCTGGAAAGGGCTCTTTGCACATCTTGAGGAGACTTCTCTTTTCCAGGTGATTTATTCTGGACATTGTGTCTGTGCGAGGTGTTCTGTTTTAATGGGGGAAGGGTAGGCTGCCTTCCGCTGTCCATTGCTGTCCTTCCAGCCTCAGGGGAGCCACTCATCACCTCATAGTGACTCTGATATCTACTACTGCAGAGGAGAAAAAAATTTTAGCTGCTGCAAAACATTTTCTAGTGATTTAAGGATCTAGCAGTCTACCTACTCACAGCTATAATGAGCTGTGGGGATTTTCCTTTGGATTTTACAGGACGTGCCCTTGAATTATTTATAATAGAACAGCAACCGGCTTGTGACGCTTTTCCATTTGCCTGGTGCTCACCCGGCCTTGTCACTGGCATTACAGGCACAGTGGTACTGGCTGGTCCCATTAGAGCTGCGCTGACCATGAGCTGTTGCACACCTTCAATGTCTTCTTCCACTACAGACTATGGCTTCATCTAAGGAGCTCCACCAGCTGCATTCTGAAGAGTTATACTGGTTCAATTGTTCAACTGGGTGTTGTTAACTCCAGTGCTGGGGAAAGTCTGTCTTTCTCTTTTTTTTTTTTTTTTTTCTGGAAGATTTATATTTGTGAATGTGTACGCTTCCATTGACAAGAGATAATTTGGGTAGTGGGAAGGAGAACTAGCCCACCTGCATTCAAAGTGCAAGCCTATGCTGGTAAACAAGCATTGCATTCATTCTTTTCTTCCTTCACTTTTACAAAAAGAAACATTACATGTGTAGGTAGACAACAAGAGGTACTATTTGGATTCAGAAAATTACAAAACCTAGACTGCAATAAATTTTCAAAAAGGCAGTCTCAGGTGAATTTTAATGGCTTCCCTATGTTTTAGGGGAATACTTCTGTTTTCTATTCATCTCGCAAACAGTGTTCACAAACAATGGCAAAGAACAAAAGCTATGATTTATATTTATGAACAGGTATACATGCACTCTGACCCCTGGCTGCCTCCCTCTGACCCCATACCAGAAGCAATTTGTAGAGGCTTGTCTAAATAAACATTAAGAATCAAGGCCACAAACTGACAGCCAAGAAAATCAATGGTCTCCAGAAACAGGCAAGTAGGATCAATGAAAGAGATTAGGCATCACAAGCTCTGGTGAGGCCTACAGGTGGATGTGTCTTGCTCTGCCTCTGACACAACACTTGGTTAAAAACCACGGAGAAGCACACAGCACAGGATTTGGCAAGACAGCACAGTGGACTAAGCACCTGCTTGTGCAAGCACAGGGACCACGGTTTGATCCCAGATATCACATACCACACTGGCCCTGCCCTCGTACACATTGTGCGGGCCACCAACACCAGGCATGGTGCTGCACAGCTGTAATTCCAGCACTGGGGAGGCTGAAAACAGGAAAGTCCCTATGAGTCAGACCTGTGTGGTGAGACCCTGTACCAAATACATAAATTAAAAACTTAAAAGAAGAAGCACACAGTACATAGCCAGGGCAGGTTGCTCCAGAGTTGTATAGACTGAGAAATGACCCCTAGATGAAAGGGATTTATGTGAAGGTCTTTAGGAATTTTCCATTGCCTTTCCAGCATAGCTGGACAGTTGCTTACAGGAAGGAGTACAGATGGGTGTTTCAAAACATGTCACTGTTTTTGTTTTTCATTAGTTAGCTTTCTCTGGTTTTATTTATTACTCCTCCCTGGAAACAGACCAGAAAATTTAGCCTTCTGTGTCTCCTTGTGTGTATACATGTGGGCATGCACACATAGACACACACACACTTTGAAATACTTTATTGAAAGGATTTCTTATACCTAAATGCACAGTGAAAAGGTATTGGAATTGCTGCAATGCAAATTTAGCCTGTTTTCATGTGTCTCGGGAAGAAAATTCACTCATTCTCTATACATTGGACCACTAATTTGCAAACTCAAAATACCCACAGAACAATGAGGGATAATTACATTGTTGAATTTTCAGGTTAATGCTCCTTCTTTTGTCTGTAAAAGAATATAGAATAACTGTGTTCTTACAAAACAGAAATACAAAAATAGATGGGAAGAAAGCAAAATAATCTTTACCTATAAATGGAATTGGTCAGTTAGAACTTGAAAGCTCAAATCTTCACTCTGCATGAAGTGTTACTTGAAAGACAAAACTATGTGTTAATTTGCCTGGAGATTTCCATCTTAGAAATTAGGAGATGTCCTCTGTCTGACAAGAATGAATTGAACAGCGAGTGAGGATACGGATAGGAAAAACGAAAGTTCAATTTCCCTGAACACTAAAAGATGACTGGAATTTTAGTCCTCTTTAATCTAGAAACAGGGCAGACCTGAAACTAATAATTTCAGTTAGAGTAAACTGGGGAAAACACAGCATGCTCCATAGCTCTCCTCCCTGGGCTGACTAGGTGTCTCACTTTGCTCAATGTGCTTTGCAGGCTGTCCTGTGAGTTCTAAGGCTAGTGTTATGGTTCGTGCCTGGCTGTTCCCCAAAGCTTCATAGAGTGACAGGGTGGAGAGCTTATACAGTTTATGACTGATTCATGATCCAGAGCTGGTATTATTGGTGTGAGAGTTGCTGGGAGTACAGCTCAAACGCTACACTTGCCTTTGGGCTGATAGCCTGAATGCAGTATAAGGGAAGGAGAGAGGTTCATTCTTTCACTCTGCAGCTGCCAATGCTCCTCCCTCTTTGCTCTTGTTGATTTGCTATTTTCCGCTGCCTTTTTCTATGTGCCGCTCTGCATAGGAGCCAGCTGAGTATGGACTGAAACCTCCAACTTTGAGCTAAATATTCCTCTCCTTCCTTAACTTTGGGTATAGTCATTTTGTCCCTGAAATGAGATAGAAGTAACCAAGACACCTAAGTTTCAAGAAGCCTCCACATTTACTCTCCCAGGGTTCAGGGTCACTCAATGTGAGCACATTCCTTGTCTTCAGAATGCTAAGATCTGAGTGGCTCAATTTCCTTGTTCACTTTGGGTAACCATAACTTATGTGGGCAGGAATATCTCAAATCATCCAGCTACTCTTTGACTCACCAGCTGACTGCACCCTCAGGAATGAGCCCAGACAACAACAGACCAATTCAGACCACAAGAAATATTCACTCAACCCTGGCTTGTTACCTACATACACTACTGCTCCTTTAAGTGGCTATGCCTTGAGATTGTCTATTATGTAACAAAATCTAACAGATTCATCTGAAGTAAAAAGTCAGGGCGGTCTGAGAGTGGTGAAGGTATTAATTTAAATTTTGTCTGTATTTTGTATTTGATCAGAAATCGCCATGGATGGACTGAGGATACAGAACAGTGATAGTGTGTTCACCTGGCATGCAAAAGGTCCTGAGTTCAATTCCCAGTAGCAGAAAGAAAGAAGAAAAGAAAGAAAGAAAGAAAAAAAGAAAGAAAGAAAGAAAGAAAGAAAGAAAGAAAGAAAGAAAGAAAGAAAGGAAAGGAAAGGAAAGGAAAGGAAAGGAAAGGAAAGGAAAGGAAAGGAAAGGAAAGGAAAGGAAAGGAAAGGAAAGGAAAGGAAAGGAAAGGAAAAAAGAAAGTTGCCATGGAGTTTATTAGATCTCTGATTTCTTTTTTCCTTCCTTCTATTTGATTAAGACAGGGAGAAACAAACACACGAGTTGTTCTCTTCTTACCCTTTTGCCAGTATCTCCCCTTGATTAAAATCAGCAGAAGAAGAGGACAAATGAACCCTGTGATCTATTCCACAGAGGTCAATCTGGGATAGGACAGAGAGGGAAAAGAAAAGAGGAGCAAAAGCAGGTTTCCCTGATGTGGGAAGCATCTTTAATTGACAAAATATTTTTTATTTTAGTAATAATTAAATATGAAATTCACGGCAGACAGAGGACATTACTGTGAGACAAGGCTGTACACTTTTCTAATTTACCTTCAGGAAGTAGAAAGTCTGTTCTTCAGATCCCAGTGAAGAAGGAAGCTCAGTGGTCTAAATCTTCTATAGTTATGTGCTAGAATGTGCATCCTCTAATCAGGCTTACATGGCTACTCCACAAAATAAGAGTTTGCTCTAATGGAAAATAAGCAGAGAGATGACAATTAACCTAGTACGAGGTCGTCTCTATTTCAAGATACTTGACATTTGCAAGGAAATGGGAATAGTTTTCTATTGTTGAAAAAAACAACCTGGCAACATCCTCGTGTTCCCCATAGAAAACTGTCAAAAACAAAATCATGGGACACTAGATGCATCAAATCTGTCATAATAATGGGAATTTCCCAAAGCGTCAACAGCAGTTCTTTTTTGCTTCCAAAAAAAAAAAAAAAATCATTTGCGAGAGAAGAAATGTGACACACATGCTTACATAGGGTCTTGCTGTTTCATGAGTGATCTGTGCTTATTTCCCTTCAAAACTTGTTCATAATAGAAGCAAGCTTTCTTACCCTTCTTCACATCGCTCAACCATGTTGCTTCTGTTGCCATTCCACTTCCATATCTACCATTATATTTCCTTACAATGTTGCTACTATTCATCTCCTATTCCTGAAGCTGTGTTTTTTACCTTATTCTATAGTAGTCTACCTTTTAAGTTGTGCACTACCATCTGTTCTTCCTTGTGGGTTCTTCTCATACTGATTTTCTGTTACAGTCCCAAGCGTTAAGGTGACCTCCATCTATTTCAGGGTTAGTCATCACTGAAGACCATGGCAGCCATGTACTGCAGATGGTTTGGAGAATGTGAACAATCTCCTCTCCTCTGATCCATCCACTCTGGATACCCCAAATGAAGTGGACAAACCATGTGGCATGAACGGTTTAATAAAACCCAAAAACATCACAAAATGCTCAGTCTGACAGTCATTTAAGGCATGAACTTATCTGGTATTTCCTGGTGTGGAAAGATTCCAGTAATGCACTTCTATGTTGAATCCCTTTCAGCTTCTCTAAGATGAGACCAAATCATTCCTCACCACACAGAATGAGGCCAGATTCATCCAACCTGGAGGTAATGTTCACTACTTAAAAAATCAGGTGCGGATTGCTACATTTTCTGATCTACTTCAAACTCTCATTTTTAATATCTCTCATGAGATATGTATCCGCAGGCTAGACAAATGTAAAACTGTCATGTTGTGATCCAGGGCTTAAAAGGACTTCTCCTGGCTGTGAAGGAGAATGCTTAGCAACCTAGAAGGCATGAACCAACTTTCACACTGTATATTGTTCCCTTTTTTAATTGCAAGCCAGTGCATGAGAAAAAACAAGCTTATTTAGAGATACAATAAAATCATTATTGAGAACATCAGTAAATGTAATGTCTTGAGACAATTCTGCTTCTTATGGATCAAGCTTTTTCTCACATCCTCTTACTCACAGGTCCATTTGAAACAAAATTATATGGTTTAATTGGCAGAACAGTAACTGTATTTTAATAAAACCCAAAAATGTTACAAGATGCTCAGTATGACAATCCTTTTTAACATCTACCATTTAATTGTCATATGAACTCAGAGAAGTCATTCAATTTCTCTCCTCTTATTTCCTTAGAGATTATACAGTATAAAATACAATTTTATACTGTAGAAATATAGTTGTATTTTACAGTATAAAATACAACTTCTTGTGAATCTAATAATTTGAGAAACAGCAAACAATTACCATGACAGAAACACATTTTCCCACACTAAGGTACATGTACACGCAGACTTGGACCCTAGAGTTTGGAATAAATAAACAATAGTTTTGGAAGCAAATTGGGGAGATGGAGAGTCATACATTTCTAACACCACTTTAAATAGTTAATACAAATTAAAAGCTAACAGGCCTAGAGTACATTCATTAGTCTACTCAAACCTCGTAATTCTCTATAAATATAAAATTATTTGTTATTATTTTAAACAGAACATTGAAGTTTGAAATATCAAGGCCAAATTACACCAAAACATTTGACATGTTATCACAATGGGCAACAGTTTGACAAAATGCTATCATGAGTAGTTTAAAATATTATGAATGTGGGTAGCCCCAGGTGATGAATTATAGGAGGCTATTTAGAAGCAGGCATGGAACACTGAGGAGGAGATTCCAGGGTACAAATTAGATGCTACTGCTGTCTGCCAAGCCTTCAGGGCTTTGACTTCCAAGAGAGTTTGGGCAGAAAGAATAACAGACACAACTGTATCTGTAGGAAACACATCTCAAAGAAGAACTTAATTTCTCAGAATCTGATTTCCAGCCTTTAGGGAGTCAGGGTTTTGACATGGTAAAGTGACTCACAGGACAAAAGCCTCTAGACCTTCTTCATGTGCTTCATTATCTCATCCTTAGATAGTCAAGTAGGAGTGCTGCTGTAACCCATCAGTTACTCTGAAGTTTAGAATTCCACAATGTTTGGTGACACCTGAGAAGTCCATATTGATTGATTGATGGCGGTAAATAACAAACACTTTACTTGAAGGCATTACATATTTTTGTATCATCTTCTTTATTACTTTTTATCATTGATTTTATTTGTATTTTGCAGAAATCGTGCAGTGCATAATGACTGTTTTTCACTTAGTTAGAAAGCTTTCATACTAATCGCAGTTTCGAGGCTTGAGCTCGAGGCTCCATTGCTGACATATGCAGACCTCTGAGAAGTTTGCCCACACTGCAAACACCAAGTACATGTGTGTGGATTCCCTGACAGCATGAATTCACAGCTTCACTTTTGTTAGAGTAGCTAAAGTTACTATGACAACAATATGGGAGCAATAGGAGTCTGATGGATTAATGTAGCAAGAAGTGGGTCACAATAGTATCTTAAGGCACAGTCAGCCCCTGTCCACTGTTGGTGCAAGTGCAGACTGGAACAACCTCTGTGGAGATCAGTGTCGAGACTTACCAGAACACTAAGTAAGGAGGTCCCTTGCAACCTAGCTATTTCTCTCCTGTATATAGAACAGAAAACCTCATACCACAGCAATTTATGTGCACCCATGTTTATAACCATGCAATTTTTCCATAGTTAAATCTTGGAATGAACCTAAATGCCCATCATAATAAAAAAGTTAGCCGGGTGTGGTGGCGCAGGCCTGTAATCCCAGCACTCGGGAGGCTGAGGCAGGAGGATTGTTGTGAGTTTGAGACCAGCCTGAGCTATAAAGTGAGCTTAAGGCCAGCCTGAACTGCATAGTGAGACCCTGTCTCAAAAAGACAAAAAATAAAATAAAATAAAAAATAAAAAATAAAAAAATTAAAAAGTTGTGGTATTTTTATTCAGTGGAGTATTACTCAGGTATACAAAAGATGAACTCAAGGCTTTTATAGGTACATTTATGTCTCCTTAGTCCACATATTCTAATTTTTATATTTACATATTTAATTTTTATATTTACATGTTCAAAAATGAAGTAACATGTCATCCTGTAACATTCCATAACATGCCTCATCAAATGGGAATTTGTAACTGATAACCAAAACAGCTTGACTGGTTTGGGAATACACCATCCGTGGGTCATACACACTCCTGGTCTTAATTCTAAATGAACTTTTATTGACATTCGGATGTTCACTTCATTAAGAAATGGTTGCCACTAGCAAAAAATTCATTCACAGACTGTGGCTTGCAAATGGAAATATTTAAAATTTTGTTTTCTGAGACAAGGATTAGCCATTTGTCACATTATTTTTTTAAATGAATTTAGCATAGACTATAGTGAGGCAAAATGACAGTGTTCCATCTGCGAAATCGGAGGTGTGAAGGAAACGTGCTGTGCTTTTTTTCTAACTCATGTAAAAAGGATTCTGGGTTCCCTTCCAACTGAAGAAAATATTTCTACTTAGCTACAGTGCTAGAATATTTTAAACTGGACAGAATGATAGTCTTCTGAAGGATTGAAATCTAGAATATCATTAAATGTGCTCTGTACATTTGCAGGTCAACGCACAGTAACCAATGAAGTTTTAAATTCATTATCTCTTTCTAAGTTTCATACAAAGTTTCTTTTTCCTGATATACTAAAACATTAAAAATATGCATATTATTTGCTACCACATAAGTTTTGGATATATATATATATATATATATATATATATATATATATATATTTTTTTTTTTTTTTTTTTTTTTTTTTTTTTTTTTTTTTTTTTTTTTTTTTTTTTTTTTTTTGGCTGAACCAGGGATTGCTCACACCCTTGCACTTGCCAGGGAAGCACTGATTCCACTGAGGCATCTCCCTGGAGCCTATATCGTACAATGTTTAGATGAGATAAAGCACACAGATCTCCTCAAATATTTGTATTTGATTATGGTAAAAAATCCATATTTCTTTCATTTACTTTTTAGAAATATATAGTACATTGTTGCTGCCTACCTATAATCATTCTGTTACACGTGTTATCTCAACTGAGCTTACCTCAAGAAATAGAAAGTTAAAAGTCACTTTTGATTTCTAAAATAAAATTTAGCTTTCTTTTCACTAGTTATTAAACTAATCTCTGCTTATTCTTCAGAATATATGATCATTCAAAGAAGTTATTTAAAGAAGTGTAAGAATTCTTGATATCCGGCCACACAAATAAACAGCACTTGTGTGCAATCAGAAGAAATCAGTAACATTCAAACATCCAAAGGTTATATTTTTGTGATGTCTCCTAACTGCCTTCTCCTGTAAATCATTTTGTATCATGATTTTTAAAGGGGTATTCATTTCATCTTAAAATATAATCAGTGTGCAAATACATTGCTGCAGCCCTGAGGTTGTTAGATTGGATATTCCTTCACTATTATCACTAAAAAATTTGATGTAAATAAATTCCTCATATCCCTCAGGTTAAATTCTACAGGAAAAACCACCTCACCAGAAAGAACAAAATGCTAAAATGAAAGATAAAACCTTATTAGTTAAATTTCTAGAGTGTGAACATTCAACATAGACATCTTCAAACCAAAAATGAATTAAACAATATTTGGCTGTGAAATAAGCTTCAATTTGTCCACTCCTGCCAAACATAATTTCCTTTACAATTTCTCATTATAAATATAATTTTTTATTTGCCAAAATCAATCACATCATTGATAGATGCTTGTACTATTGTAAGCGTTACAATGCAACCCAACTTTATCACTTGATGTGAACGTTGGATTGCTGAAAAGTAAATCAGTCAAGCCTAGGCTACTTTTAAAAAACTTCAAATGGGAGTCAATTCCTGATTTGATATATCATAAAATGTTTCTCAGTTCTCTCTTTGATTTTTGTCTAAGGACTTGAAATGCTCTGTAGACACTAGCTCATGAATTCCTATGGAACCCCTGACCGTAGTTGTAGTAGGCTTTGCCTATCACCATTCCTGTTTCTATGAAGTGGACCCACGCAGTGGTCTCACCAGTTTATCAAGGTTAAAGACTAAAGGGGAGGAATAGCAACACTTAGAATCCAGACCTTTGGCATTTTATCTCTGCAATACATAGCCTTGCCATTATGGAAGCTGACCTTGAGATGGTGTTTTGCGCAGCAGAATTTAAATTAATTTGATTGCTCCCTGCTATATTTATTTTTGATGGAGGCTGTGTATGCTTGTGAAACACATGAAATGCAGTGCTCTCAGTCCATTTATTTTGCCATCTTGATGGTTTCTGAGGATTGTTCTGTGATTGATATGACCACAGAAATTGTTATTTATTATCAAGAACACTGAAATGGCAATATACACTCATTCACAACTTCCATCACTTATTGTCTATAGACATGGGCAAATTTTAAATAAGTTGGATAAAAGGTTCCTCAATGTTTGATGAAATTTGAGTTGGAAATATCTCAGAATGAATGGTACAGTCTTCTAAATCAAGTAAAGACAACTTTAAAAATACAGAATGCTTGAAGGAATAATAGGAGTTTCTTTCCTGAATTAGTAATCTTCCGACATGCTATAAAATAAGCTAAAAAGTTAAGACACATTTTTAATAGGTAGCTTCTCTCTGTTCCTGGCATGAAGTCATAATCTGTCTGTGTCACAGTAGACACTCCCAGTGTCAGATCATGAGGCAGGAGCTTCAGAAGATAAAGTATTAGGTCAGATAATCTCTACAAAATGTGGATGATGTTCCCAATAGAAAAAAAAGTGAGTCAAATGGAGTAAATGGAAAGATTGTCCCCAAGAATAATCATAATTGCAATGCAGAGTCAGTGATATCTTTTTGCAAAAATGGGGGAAAAAAGCAATATAGACAATTAACTGATTAGCAAACCTTTTCTGGACTGATCTGTTTGTTTAATATAGAGGATAAATATTTTTAAATAAAATTGAGAATGCTTTATGTCTGACATTTAATCGAGGAAAATATGCTAAGAGTTGCTGAATTTGAGGAGTTTTTACTTATTTATTTATTTTGTCTTTTTGAGACAGGGTCTCACTATGCAGTTCAGGCTGGCCTTAAGCTCACTTTGTAGCTCAGGCTGGTCTCGAACTTACAACAATCCTCCTGCCTCAGCCTCCCGAGTGCTGGGATTACAGGCATGCGCCACCATGCCCGGCTGAGTTTTTATTTTTAATAACTTTTTATTAATACGTGATTTCAGTGCATAATGACTGAACTCCTCCTGGGGAGCAGTGCACGTTCATATTATACCTAAGCTCTTTCCTCATTCTTTTCCTCTCTATCTCTTGGTCCTCTTCTTATTTGCAAGCAAAGTATGCCACTATTTTTCATCACTTATCTTTTATTTTTCTCTTCATTCATATTTTAGATTCAAAACCATGTCATATTTAACTTGGATTAAAGTTACTTTACTTAATATTATGGCCTCATAGTGCATCCATTGTGCTACAAATGACTCAAGTTTTTCCTCCTTTATAGCAGCACAGAACTCCATTATGCAAAGATAAATGACACAATTTTTTATCCATTCATCTGTTGATGAATATGTAGTTCATTTCCAAGTACAACTGCTATAGAAATCAGTATAAAGATTCCTCAAAAAAAAAAAAAAAAAAAAAAAACTAAAGCTAGAAATCCTATATGACACAGTTATTTTCCTTTGAAAAGAGGTAGGAAAATTTTATTTGTGAAATTTCATCTAGGTATTTTTAGGAAAATTGGCATAAATCATACTCATGTACTAATAAGATGAATGGTTTCACACTAATTATCAGAATATAGATTAAAGCTACCACATTTTATCAGAATTTTACTGCCATGTCACTGTAGAGCAAAACTGAGATGTTTCAGATTGGTACAGCTCCTTCATGTGAGGTGAGCAAATATCTAGCACATTCTACACAAACTGAAATTGTATCCTCTCAGTCTTTTGGTGTAATAGGAAAAACATAAGAAAAGAAAGGACAGGATGGTGCTGCTGGTAGCTCCTGCATGAACCCAACTGAGCCTTGCTACTTGCATAAACATATACCATTCTATCTTGGGTTAGTACTTCAAACAAACTTCAAACAGAGTATGGCAGGAGTAGCAAGATATCACTACTGGGAAATATTTTTTAAAGGACTATAATCTATCATGTACACTTCTTCTTGAGCTATTTGATATCAGGAAAGTCAACTACCATGTCTTGAGTATTCAACTATTCAAATTTTTCCTGAAATATTCCTAGTTTTTACACTTGAAAGTTAACTATACAGAATAGCTGGTCAGCTTGCCAAGAGGCTCAAGCGAATGAGTCCTCCATCAGTAGCCTTCATTGTGAAATCTGAGCATATCCCAGTTACAAAGGGTAAGTTTGTGTTTTGTAAAAAAGGATAGTAAATATTTTAGGGCTTAATGGTCACATGATTTGGCCAATAAATTTTAATATTATCTGGGCTTTAACTAAGTAAACTCCATAGGTATAAAAATGATTGTCTCAGTTTTTAAAGCCTTTTTAATGTATTTGGTATAGGATCTCACTACACAGCTCAGTGACACTCCTGTTTTTAGCCTCTGGTCTCAGTGGCCAGCTCAGCATGCCCAGGGTGGGATTGAACCCCAGTCTTTGCACTTGCCTAAGCAGGCACTTGAATCCACTGTGTTATCTTGCCTTCCCTCATTGTCTCAGTTTATTAGCAATGGGGGTTCTGGAGGACAGGTGGTGTTGGCAGCAGTGGGGGCAGATTGGAGAGAGAAGAATCAAGATATACCCAAGGCATTCACACAGATACCACAAGCCTCCAGGGAAGAATGCTATAAAACAAAGTCATATCTATTTAGACTCTCCTCATCTACAAATGTGATATATGTAGGAAAAAGAGATTTGATATGTATAACATCAAAACTGTTCCTTGAAAAATTTTTTCAAATGTCAGTAAGAATACTTACATGGGGGACACATGCCCTCAATCACAGCATTCTGGAAGGCTGAAGTTGAAGGATCAAAACCTTGAGTTTAGCACAAAGGCCCTGGGATTAAACCTCAACGCCAGAAAAATAAAAATAAAAATTGTCAGCTAGGGTAGGAGGCTGAAGTACCTTTTCACGTTCCATATCTCCTTATTTCTTTCTATATATTAATATAAAAATGTGTATTACATGATAAACATCGCTGTAATGTGAATGCTATTTTACCATATAATCTGTAATGTAGGTTTTTTAAAGTTTCATAGTGGTGTGAGTGTAGCAGTTGATTAATAGAGGACTACATCATTTCCTAACTTTGAGCTCTTGCTAGTATTTGCTACTAAACTGAGGAAAAGCCTAAATAAATTTTATTTTGCATGCTTCTTAGTCAGTTGCTTTTATCACCAGTTTTGGTCGTCACTTGGTGAGGTGGCATAATTCAATTATCCTTACTTCCCTGGTCATCTTTATACAAACTGTTTAAGTAGACCTTAAGAAACTTGAGCTTAACCTGGGAAGCTTAGCAAACCAGTAAAATCCTGTCCTATTGGATTAGAGGCCCTTTTGAGGGTTACTTTTCCCCACAGCTGGACTTACCTATTTTTCCAACCTGTAAATATGTACAAGCCTCTGCACTGGGTGGTGAACTTAGGTTTCTCACTTTCTCATAACTGATGACTCCTCAATAATTCTCTCTTGCAGAATTTGTCATTTTGATGATAGTGTATATTTGGGAGACAAAACTGGACTTGTTTAGCTGTGTGTACTTCTTAACAACTGTAATTCCTAAATGGACATTAATTTATATGTCTAATTTTATTTGCTTAAAATGGGTGCCCACGCTGTATAAGCTTTAAACCCCTCAAAATTTAGATCAGTGCTGCTGAAAAGCATAAATTCGGTCAAACTCCTTGTCTTCTCTTTCCCTTCTCTTATGTTTTTGTTTGTGACACTGAATCCCGAGCTTTCACCTTAGGAAAGCACTCTACCACTTGGGACTTCTCCCAGTCTCCAGAGTAGTAGCGATGTCAGCATTACAGGT
Source organism: Ctenomys sociabilis (assembly GCA_004027165.1). Classification (NCBI taxonomy): domain Eukaryota; kingdom Metazoa; phylum Chordata; class Mammalia; order Rodentia; family Ctenomyidae; genus Ctenomys; species Ctenomys sociabilis. The sequence goes on from PVKA01008710.1 coordinate 27,853, forward strand.
GTACACCACCTTGGCTGGATCCTCCTTCCTTTTTAACAATTCATGAAATAGAGACACAAGGGAGCTTATTCTGTGCTTTTGCTGCCAAGCTCTGGGAGTCCTAGGAGGCCCTCCCAAGCTCTTGTTGTCCCGTTCAACAAACTGGACAAAACACACAAGGAAGTGAGTGTGGGAAGCAGAATGAGCACAAGAGAAAAAAATGCACCCTGCAGAAGGAGTTGACACCATGAAAGAAAGCTGTGCACCAGAGGATGATGGCTGTTGTCCTTTATATTTCCATTCTGACAACAGATCTTGGTTGTCCTGTCAAAGCCCTGCTTGATCTTGTGCCTGAAGAATTAGAAACAACATTCTCTGGTTGGTATCAAGTGCTGTCCAGTACACGTCTTGGCTGGGACTAACCTGTCAGGTGCTCCTGCACAAACAGTTCCACCTATCCTAAGGTCCTGCCTCACTCCAGCTTTAAAGTATAAGAGGATGATCTTCACCTTGCCCTAAGGCTAAGAATTTTTTTCCTTGTATTCAGTTTGGTTAGAAACACTTGTTACAATGTCATAGGACTGGAGTCCAATGCTAAACAAATACTAGTTGTTTCCTGAAAAAATAAGTTTTTTGCTTTCTTTGTTTTTATGCTGTTTGTTTCCTAGAACTATAAAGTACTAGCCGCCCAATCTTCCATTTTTATCAGCATATTCTAGGATGCAACACCCAAAGCTATGCACCACACCTGAATTGTTGTATTGCATGTTCACCATTCAGTGCATTCCACATCAGCCTTCCTTTGCACTAGCTCCAGTAGTTACCCCACACGCATTGTCTCTGCATCTCACTACATATGTGGGAAAAAGATCAGTTAGAAACACTGAGAGCCAGGATATGGATACTTAAAACCTTCTCATTCTTTTAGGAAAGATTTCTAAATTCCAATAAGGGCTTCAATTCCTTAGTCAAAATTATCTGATAGTAAGTGACAGAATAGCATTTAAAGCACACTATAAGCAAAAGTAAGAAATGAATAGTTGTATTATATGCCTCGGGTAGGTAAGGACTTATAGGACCCTCAGATCCCAGAACCATAGTAAACCTGTGGCACAGTTATCATAACATGTATCAGCTAAGAGACTGTAACATCAAGGAGAAAAACAGACCCTTGATCCTGAATCACATATAGTGGCTTCTATCTGAAGTGTCCCATGTAGAGATGTCTGGGAAACTATAAAGTACTTTTAGTCATTCTAAAACTTTGTAGACTTGCCTTTTTAAAAATCTTTTCTACTACCAGGAAAGACCCTGCACCTTTGCTGCCTCACTTCTAGAGGCTAGGAAGGCTTCTAGTTTACACTTTTGCCTTCTGATTTGGCCTTGTTCTGGCTGTTCAGTAAGCTCTCACAATTTATCTATGGGCAACATGAAGAAATTAGACAAACATATTTTTGCAGTGCAAATCTAATACATAAAGTCTGGCCTACAAAATGGCGATTTAGAATTACAAAATTAGCATAACATCCCTATCTCTTGGATTCTCCACTAGGAGGAAATGGAATTTGAAGTACAAATCTAGAAATTCTTTGGATATCAGTTATGGGTCTCACATTACCACTTGGCATGCCTTAATGTGGCCATAGGCAAATTTATTGCACCGGCTCCATATGGCAACCCCAAAAATCTACTTTCTGATAAACCTTGCACAAATGCTAAGGTCCCTTGGTCTACAAGCCCTGTATTCTGTGGGTTTCCTCTGGTTTTCTGGGGAAACTTCTTTCTGCAAATGCTTTTCACTTTCTTAGTCTCTTTGAATGTTTTTAGTTCTCTATTTCTTTTCCAGAAACCACCACTTAAGAAACTAATTTCCAATATCTGCTCACCCAAGTCTTCCTATTATGTAGATGAAAAATAGACCCAAGAGAAGTAAACTTCTTGTTTTTGTTTTAAACTAGACTCATTACAAGAAAGCTATTTTGTGTTGTTACATATACATGCATCCACAAATGTAAACGGAGACAAAAGAGTTTATAAAACAAGATTGTAGCAGGTACTCTACAATGCATTCTGTTTCATTCTTTCTGCTTGGTAACACTGGTCAGTTCCACATAATAGTGTCTACTCTAGAATGGCATCATTGATTGAAAACTTGAGTGGTTATAAAAAAAAAGAAAGAAAAAAGCTCAGCAGAACCCTCTGGCCTTTGCCATGACAGCGAATGCACCCTGTTATAAATGTTCATACCTCTTGTAGAATGCAGCAGGGAGACCTGAGCGCTGGAGGGAACATGAAGTATATTTTCTTTCCTTCTTAGTAGAGCAGTCTGCAATCAATTTAGGTTTTCTGCTGTATTTAGTAACAATGTGAAAACACCATATGTATTATTTTATTCTCCTTTGATCTGCATTCTCAAGTATGCATAACAAGGAAATGAATCGCACTAATATCATTTTGTAAAATATGTCTATTACGGAGATGCTATGGTTCAGCATTAATGTAACTTTGGGCCTAAGTTTCTGATGTTGTGTGCTACAGTGACTTAGGAATGGCTGGAATGTTTAGTTGCAACATAGGTCCGTTGTGCTAAACATGAGCCTCCTCCCTGCCTGTTTTGTTCCACGACACACATTAATTTTCCTGGGCTTAACCCCTGAGCTCAATCCATCATAAAGCCTACATGCATACTTTCCCTGTGTAATATGGCAAGGCCTCCCAGCTCCCATCCTAGGCATGTATGTCACTCTCATCTCTGCCAAGGACACTATCAGGGCTTCCTAATGGTTTCTCTGTGTTTAGTCTTACCTTCTCATAGTTCCTTGTTCAACCCAAGGTCCATTTGTGAATCTCAAATGTAAATTAGGCAAGCCCGTGACATTGCTACAAAGAAAGCAATGTGAAGAAATGAATATGTGTGCATCAGTGGATGTGACACCGTCTCCTAAGTAGTGTGTCTTACTTAAAGGAGGAATTCCACCAGAGATGTCTGAGACATGCAAATTTTTTCGTGGGTGAGGTCTTTAATTGTGGGAGTACTGCATAAGTACTAAAATATAACAGGTGAAAACAATAAAAAACTAGTAACTCCATTTCACTGGAACTTGCTGTCATTTCCATCTCTTACACACACCACAGGAATACATACACACATGTGCACATGCACACACACACACACACACACGCACACACACTCTTCTCTAGCTTGCAAATCCTTAGTCTGGCCTGATATTCAGAGCCTTGTTCAGTGTGCACTGAGCCTTCAGTACTACCAGCCCTGTCTGCTTCGGTCCTTCTCTGTGACTCCACCGCTACCAAGTCCCACCCAGTTCCTTGCATGACCAGCACCTTTGCATTCTCCTTCATCACTTCAAATGGCACAAAGCAAATGTCTTCCCTGAAGCAGCATTTCCAAGGTTGGATGTTTGTTCCCCTATAATTTGAAGTAGCCTGGTTTCTGTGTTCTTGCTTTTTTATTGCTCATCACCCTCCATTAGAATATGAATTGTATAAGGTGTATTCTCCACTGAAACTCACTACTCAGAGACTTCTTAAGTTCACAGTAGACTTTCAGTAAATATGTGAAAATTAGAGATTTGTATAAATGCATGTTCAAAGTAGTACTTAAGCCATTTTTTCTACATCTATGCATAAAATATATGATTGCACTCTGTACTCTTCACTGCTGACATATTTCACAAAAATGTACACCATTAATTCATTATTCACAAATGCTGATTCTTCAAGCACTGTGCCAATGAATAGTGAGTAGAGCAAATGAGTGCTGAATTTTCCCTCTTCAGCAAAATTAATGCAGTTTGAAGAATCCTAGCAAAACCATTCTAATATTCATAAACATTTTTTCCAAGTCAAATAATAAAATTAATTTTATCAATAGTCTTCATATTTTCACTAAATAAGCTACCTTCATGTCAGTTAAACACAAAAGTTTAGTAAACAAGAATCTAGCTAAATCTTTGCATCCTGTTTTATTTACTTTTTTGTGGCAAGAATATTTAGTGTGGACTTTTCAAGGATACTTCAGAGAAGCTCTGGGTTAAGGTATACCCACATACCCAGGATCTAAAATTCTTAAGCTTATTTCTTAACTCTGAACATCTTAAATGTTTCATTCCTGTTTGAAACTAGCATGCTGCCCAGACATTCATGTCTATCCACGGCACTACCCCATTCAGTAGGAGCCTCCCCTCTGGTGTCCTTCATGGCACGCCAGTCTATATAGGGATACCAGCAGTGTGCTAGGGTTTCCTCTCCACACCCTTGCCAACACTGGTCATGTTGCAGGAGGCACACAGGCACAACTGAGGTGATTTCTGAGGAGGTTTTAAATTGTGCTTTTCTGTTGACTAATGATTCTGTTAACCTTTCCATATGGCTATTGACCATTTGTATGCCTTGTTTCCAGAATGTCGTCAGGTCCTTTACCCGTGATTAAATTAGATTCTTTCTTTTTCTACTATACAGTTATAAAAGCTCTTTATAATTTTTAGTTTTTGATGCTTTATCAGGTACGAGATTTTTAAAATATTGTACCGCTGTATAGATATCCTTTTGTTTTGTTGATTGTGTCATCACTGTTCAGAAGCATTGTAAGTTCAGGTAGCCCAATTTCCTTTTGCTTTTGTACCCTAAGCTTTTGATGTGATTCTAAAAATTGGTTTAAAAGGTCAATGTTAGAAAGTTGTCCCCTTTGTATGCTTATAGGACTTCACAGTTTTCAAATCATACATTATATTTTTTATCCATTTTATATTAATTATGGAATTTTAGAAGTGTCTAACTTCATTATTTGACACATGAAAATTCAGTTTTTCCAGAAATATTTATTGGAGGACTAGCTCTCTCCACGGTCTCTTACTGGTATACTTGTTGAAAACCAGTTGACAGTATAGGTTGGTACATCTGAGGTCTCTGTTACATCGGTGTTTGCTTCTGTGTGTATACTGGTACCATATTGTTTAGACTACTTTAATAATTTGACTACTGTTTTGGCCAGCTTTAATAATTTAGTATACTTTTAATATAATTTCAAATTAGGAAACAGTATGCCTTTGTCTTTATTTTTCTTTCTCTATGTTAGTTGGGCTAGTTGTGTCTCGTCATGTATTTCAAAAATCTTTCTGTTAATTCTGTGAAGAATGCCAACAGAATTTTGATCAGTGTTATATTGAATCCATGCACTGGGTACTATGTATAGTAATCATGGAGCATTAATAGTATCATGGAGCAATCCCTTTTCTGGGTACTTATCTAAGAAAACCAAAATGCCTTTTACTAAAACTTGGTATTTGTACCTCTCATGTTCACATTTGAGCTTATCTTAAACAGTAGAGTTATTTAAAATAGTCAACACTCAGAAACAATTTAAATGTCTTCTGACAGAAGAACAGCAGAAGAAACACACACATATTATATTTAATGGAATATATGCTATATATGATATGTTTTTCATGTATACTGGGATCTTATTTATTCTTCAAAAAGGATATTCTGCCTTTTGTCATATTCTGGGGACATTTGAAGGGTGTTATGCACCCTTTCTTAAGAGAAAGAAAAATCAGACACACAAATATATTGCATGATTTTTTTTTCATGTGTGTTCTTACAAAAAAAGGATCAGCTGTATAAAAACAGAAAAGAAAGTAGTTGTTGCCAGGAATGAGGGGAAGGAAATGGAAGATGTCAGTCGAAGGACACAAAACAATATACATGTGAAATAAACAGGTACAGAGGTCCAAGTATGACATGCAGAATGTGGTTAACAAAACTGTATCCTTTTAGAGATTTTTTTTAAGAGAGAAGAGTTTTTTGCCACTCTTGCAACATATGTCACTTCTAATGATCACAAAATGCTAGTCCTTGTGGTCCTCAAGAGTTATTATGGTGATGTGAATATTCTAGAAAACTCTTCAGGTAATTACAATTATCATCCACTTGCTGCAGCTGAGAAATGTGAGGCTCAGAGAACTTACCTTGTTTTCCCAGAGTCATACGGCTGAGATTCAAACCCAGCTCTGTGAACCACACTGTGTGCTCCTAGTGAATAGATTCCTCATTATGTATTTTCTCCTCATGGATGGGGCAGTCTTCATTTTCCCCAGTAGCAGTTACAGTTCATCATTCATCCACCCTTCCTGGCCCCTGTTCTATGTGTCAACCAAAAAGAAACAAAAAAGTCATCTTCTGAATGAATGTTACACACACAGGACCGAGAAACACAAACGTTCCTTGCTCTCCTTTCTCTGCTTCACTGGACTTTCCTGTGAGACTTTCCATGATCTCAAGTTGCTCAAGCCATCTCTGCTGTACTGATTTGCTCTTCTTTACCTGTCCTTCTAGAGGAAGTGGGAAAAGATCACAATCACCTTTGTCATCCCTGATTTAAAAAGGTAAAGCCTCTCATGTAGTGAAAAAAGTGACACCCTTCTACCTCTATCACTTCCTTTTCCTAACTCTTGTAGGGTGATGTCAACCCCACAGAGACAGGTAAGAGAAATATTGTTTCCATGAGACTCCTCCATGCCTTGCTCACTCTCACAGCTTAAGACAACTCCAAGGTAAATTTTCTTCTAGGCTTAAGTTAATAACTACTCGAAATGTGGAGAGACGAGAGGAACAATCTATTTTCTTCTTGCAGATAAGCAAGTGTGCAGGTTCATGACTGATATAGCATTTTGTATTTGGGTGTTGCTCTCAGCATAAAGATAATAGAAATGGCTATGAATTCATGTAAGGGCATAAATAGAGCTGGCATTTTAAGGAGTTGTGTGTAAAAAACCTTCAGCTTTTGACCAAGTCATTTTTAATAAAATATTGACTAATAATTCTTTACAAAAATAAGTCAAAATGTATTGAAAAAGACAAGAAACCAGGCTTTGTCCAGCTTAAGCCATCCAGCTCCACAAGTATATTTCTCTCACAAAGAAGTGTTTATCTCAGGCTTGCAGTCACACAGTTTGGCAACTCACTAAGAACTCTACTTGTTTCTACTCTTTTCCCCATTATCCAATTTCTTTCACAAACTTTTTAAATCATATTCCTTGGTCCCCAGTTTGTAAATTGTTTCTCACAAATAAATGCACACTCATTTCCACATAAATTTGATTCATTATAGATTCAAAGTGTCAAAACTATAAAAACAAATCAATGTCTTCAAGTAAGATTGGTACAGAAAAGATTTCCTAACACATGTTTTAGGTTGACCAGGAACCTGAGTTTCATAAGGCAGTAAACCTTCCATTTTGCATGCATATATGCACATGGCATGCATGCGTGCACCCCCCATACACACACATGCACACATGCATGCATGTGTATGCTTTACATAGATGGATCAGTAGGTAGATAGATAGATAGATACATAGATACATAGATAGATAGATAGATAGATAGATAGATAGATAGATAGATAGATAGATAGGTAGGTAGATAGATAGTTAGATAGGCACAGGTAGTCTTAATGCTGTCATTTGATGCACTTGATTATCAGATACCAAAGCATTCAAGTTGGATTAAGAAGTTTTCCATGTGGACCCCTGAGGACAGCTGATTATAGATATAACCTTTAGAGATTTGGTGTATTTCCCTCTTAATCAGTGCTGGAATGAGCTTCTGCCACGTGGGATATATAAGATTCCTATGGGAAAAATGGAGCCATTTAAAAAAATAATGAATTTCACTTCACCCCTCCATTTCTATTTTGGAGCTTTATTAAGCCCAGATAACAGTCTTCATTTAGGCCTCATAAAACAGCATTGGCAAACACTTTCTTTTCCACTTTATAGGGAAAGAGTAGGCTAGAAAGAGTATTGGGGGATGTAAATATAAGTAACACTATAGTAGGATCAAAAGGGGGAAAATTATTTGGGTGCAAAAAGGTCTTGTGAGGCCTGTGAGTTCCAAGAGCATAGATTTTGATAGGATAAAGGATTACTGTTGCCTGGAAAATCAGAAAGAATTGGAACCTTCTCCATTTTGATTTACTACAGTAACATACTTGAGGGTTCAGATGTAATTTCACAAATCAGCTAGTTTGGTTACCAGCACATTCCTCAGAAGCCACAAGGTGCATGTGTGCGCAAGCACCCACGCATGTGTGTGTGTGTATGGTACATGTCTCAAATCCCATCACTTTAATTTTCGGCCCCATCCTTCCTGAAAATAAATAGCATAAAGATGTAATCAGCTTTTCAGTAATAGGACCGAATGGAGCCAGCGACGAGTCTTTCTAGGGAAGCAATCAGCGCATTAGGTCTCCAGGACCGAAACCACTTTTAACAAGGTCTGGGGCTTAGGGAGTGTCAGCCTAGGCTTCTGTTGCTTCCCCAAGAGGAAGCTCTATCCAGAATACTAATCTTCATTTACCATTCCTAAAAAAGGGAGGAAAAGAACATTAGCTACTTTATTGCTCACATAATGAAGCAAACTGAGCTGTTAACTTTTTTCCAGCAGTAACTCAACTGTTCACAAATGCTCCGAAGAATAAATGCGTATTTCATCAGTACTTAAGAATCATTCCTGTGTTTTTATCACTAACTTGTGGAAGAAAAAAATATCAAAAGGTGCCAAAAAAAAAAGCAGACTTCGTGCCTTCAGGGGTATGCTGAACTGTTCTACAAGTCAGTAAGATTTAATCAAACAATATTCATGAAACACGCTTTTCAATATTCAATTTCAGTAATCTTAATTTGTGAATTAAAAACAAGCTGTTGTGCAATACTCTTTTCTGTGATATACAAAAGTAAAGTTTTATAAAGGATACTATTGGTCTTACTTAGAGACCAGAAGTCATTTTTCAAAATTCCCAAATGACAGCTAAATAATAAAGTACATCATAATCAGCGCTAAACCTTAAACTTCCTCATGTAAGACATACATGGCACGTTGGCTAATAGCATAAATGTCAAGTATGCCATTTAAAAATCACTGTAACAATAGATTAGCTAATATCTACCTATGACTTGATTCCTTGTATTGTTGAAAACTTTCGATATATTACCACTCAAACTTTCAAATACTGCTTCAACAAAATGGATGAATGTTGCTAATACAGTAGAGTAAATGCAAAAAACCTGACCTAAAAGGCAATATATTATATTATTATACTTATATACAATGTCTAGAACAGGCCCAATTATGGAAACAGGAAGTAGACTGGTGATTACTTGAGGTCTGGAGCCCTGGGCAGATGGGAGCCTGACAACAAAAGCATGTAGCATTTCTTTTTGTGATGAGAAAGTGGATCTCTAGCTGAATTGCAGTGGTGCTTATATAACTCTGGGTGAAGGAATCCCTCTTTATCCAGTTTTACTTCACAAGATTTCAGTTACTTGTGACTGAAGATAATCTAAAAATATTAAATGACAAAAATACTTCAACAATTCACAGATTTTAAATTTCATTCTACTGTGAGCATGGTGATGGAACATTGCCTCTGTCATTCCATTCATCCCAAGACATAGTCATAATTTAGAGTATCCATCTACATGTGCTTCTCAACTATTAGTAGCCTGCTCGGTTGCCAAATACATTGTCAATGTACTACAGTGCTTGTGTTCTCCGCATCTTTATTTTACTAAATGCTATCCCCAAAGCAAACATGGAGAAATGAAGAAAGTTAATAAAGCATAAATTAAACAAGAAAAGACAGATAACAGTGGCATTCTGCAGCAATTCTGTAAGTACATAGGAAAAAAAAAGTATATGTGGATTTTGGAAGTATCATGGGTTCAGACATCCATTGGAGTTTTCATTACTTCCTCAGAGAACAAAAGAAAACTATATATACTAAAATTCATTGAATGGAACATTAAATTGGTGAATTGTATTTAGTGAATAATACTTCAGTACAAACATATAGAAGAAATAGCAAACTATTTTAATGGTTCTGTAAATTAGTAGAATTTACTTCGATTCCTTTTCCCATTCTCTTAATCAAAATTCATTTTATTCCATTTGTTCCATCCAAATTTTAAGCACATACAGTCTATGAAATTTTCTTTTCCATTTAACTTTGAAATATTATTTGGGCTCAGTGAGCAGATTTTGCAAATTTGTACTGGAGAATTGACCGTATTATGGATCCTGGGAATATTTAAACGCATAATGTAGAAGTGACTCTGCTCCGACTGCTCAAACCTCTTATCAAATGTAGATACTGAAAGCTAGGGATATGGCTCAGCAGTGAAAGTTTTCCTTTATGCTCTGAGGAAGTACTAAAGACCCCCACTGGATGTCTGAACCCAAGATCCTTCCAAACTCCAAATATACTTTTTTTTTTTCTTATGTACTTAGAGCATTGCTACAGAATGCCACTATTACCTAAATTTTCTTCTGTACTTTGTTTTATTAATCTTCTTCATCTCTCCTTGTTTGCCTGTCTGACAAGTGAAAGGTTTGGATTTCAATTCTTGGCACCAAAAATAAATGTAAATACTAAGATGAAAACAAGAAGTTCTAAGAGGGATACTTAGCTCTGATTTGTAGGGAACAGAGAGACCCCTGGATGGTGTACTACCTAAGCTAAATCCAAGAAAACAAAGCATGAATCAGGGAGAGAAAAAGCAACAAAGGTATTGTCTAGCAGTACAAATACTGAATTTCTAGACTGAAGAGACAGTGGATCTTTGTAAAGTTAAGCTTTGCTCAGGGGAAAAGACTTTCATAAACAGTAGGAGAATTTATAGGCTATTATAAAGGGAAAGACTGAAAAGAGAAAACTAATGATGAATATTAAGCAGTAAATTTACATGACGCACTTTTATTAAACAACAACCACTTTGCCAAAATTTTGTGTAGTAGAGTAAAAGACAGAAAGACGGCAGACAAGATCTGGATCATTTTATTGCACAATGTAGGCAATACAGATGGTGAATTCTGTTAGGACAATTGAATTACAAACAAAAGCAAATGAATTTGATTTTGAAGCCTTCAATTGCACTCAAATGAGTGAAAAATGATTATAATGAGTAAGGGCTACTGTAGGTACAGATACCATGCTTTTTGATGTGTGTTCTCATATTTTATGATTAAGAGACTCTGGTTTTATAAAAGTTTTAAATTTAAAGAAAAATTAAGCAGGTAGTGTAAGGAGTCCCAAAATTCCTCGTGCTGTTTTCTCTATTATTATTACTATTGTTGCTATCATTATTTATCAATGTGATAAATAATGATTGCAATTAATGGTATGATATTAGTAATTTATTATCAGAAAATCATAAATATTCTTTTTTGTATAGTTCTGTTGATATTGCAAGATGCATAATGTCACAGATGCACCATTGCACTTTCATACAGAATAGTTTCTGTGCTCTGCAAATCCCTATTCTGTTCCTTTAATGTATTTTTCTCTTCTGTATAGTTTATTGATTACTGCAGATACCCTCAAGTTGTGTGGAATCAATTGTCTATTTTTCACTAGTTTTTTCTTGGCTGTTCTGAGTCTCTTTGGTTTTCCATACAAAATTTAGAATCAGTTTGTTAATGTTCTCAAGATAATTGTCTGAGATTTTGACTGTGACTTTATTGAATCCACAGATCAAGTTGGGAGGAATTAAAATCTTAACTGAATAGAATTTGACCCAATAAGAATCATGGAATATGTCTTCATTTACGTAGATTTGTCTTCTTTTATCATAGATTTTTTTTATCCCTTTGCATAGATTTCAAACACATTTTATTAGTTTTCTATAAAAATGTTTTAGATTTTGTGGTGCTAGTGTAAATAAGATTTGCTGTAGGTTGAAATTCCAGGGGCTAAACATGGATAAAACCAATTATCTTTGTACAGTGACCTTGTATCTTATAACGTTGCTATAAATGATTATCAGTTGCACCTGTTATCATTTTCAGATTTCTACATGAAATTTATATCATTGTGAAGAAAAATATTTAATTTGTTTTCTCAACTTGTAGATACTTATTTTACTTTCATGATTAACTAGAAGTTCTACTAGCATATGTAATAGGCATATTGGGAGGCTTTCTTGCCTCATTTAAAATCTTAGGGGGAAAGTACACAATTTTCTCCATGTAAATAGGCTGCTATTTCAGAGAGTTGCCAAACTGAGAAGGCCCCATTCCAGGCCAAGCTTTTGATACTTATTTTTTTTTTATCATGAATACATCTTGATTTTTGTCAAGTCCTCTTTCAGCACCTATTGATATGATTATTGAAGAGTCCTCTTGACCTCTTAGATTGAGTTTCCTCAGGTTTCCCAACATTTGGGTGAGCCTGGCATGTTTCACTGACCATCACAGATACTTTAGTACATTATCAAATGTTAGCTTTATGCATTATTGAATTCATATTATTAATATTTTGCTGAGGACTTTTACATTTTCATTAATGAAAGCAATTAGTTTACAGTTCACCTTTCTTGTAATGTCTTCATTTACTTCACTGCTCTTATTTCATAAGCTATAATTCTAGAGTGCAGCTGGAAATATATGGTTAAAAATGTATATGTGTGTCTCAATGTGACTACTCTAATTTTCTCTGTGGTTTCCCTGTGTTATAAAACATTTGCAACCTGTCTCTCTTTCACAATGTTTTATCTTAGTTCCTGAAGGAGAAAGAAAGGAAGGAAAAAGGAAAACAACCAACCCAACAACAGGAAAAAGAAACTCTCTCTCTCTCTCTCTCTCTCTCTCTCTCTCTCTCTCTATATATATATATATATATATATATATATATATATATATATATATATATATATATATATTAAGATAGTTATACTGGTAATCTTTCTTAGCTCAGCATAAGGAAAGGTTTATGTTAATGTTTTTTGGATAATATTTTATGCCTATATCTTGTATTCAGAATAACTACTTTGAAGGTAACAAGATTCAATGCATTAGTTATGGTTACTCTCCTATTATCTTGTTTTGAAATTCTGTTTTCTATTCTCTTTAAAATAAAAAATGAATAAAATATACAGCTACTGAAACACAATATTCCCACAAGCTGAGACTGTATAGAGAAGTGTTTGGGAAGATTTTATTTTCCTAAGACAGAATGTGTGTGTGGGGGGGAAATATATATATATATATCCTTAGTCAATTTTTTATATTTCTCTCCCTCCCTCCCTCTCTTTCCTCTGTCACACATACATACACAGAAACTCTCTCTCTCTCTTTCTCCCTCTCTCTCCCTCTTCCCCAAGATACAAAGATGGCAGTCTTTCTAGTAAATTTATTTTATTACAAATTCATTTAAAATTGTTCTGTCCTAATCATTGAATATCTTACCATGAAAACTGGATGCTCTGGATTTCATGAATACCTTATTATCTAAGGACCACAGAAATAAATTAAATCCAGCACACAAATAAATCACAACTCATAAAGCTTGGACAATAATAATAATAATAATAATAATAATAATAATAATAATAATAATCAGAATTCACTGGGGGAATAAAAATCAAACAAAAATAGTCAAATAAATTCTCATGAAAGCAGACGATTAGTGTTACCATCTCAGTTCGAGTTACCTGAAACCTTAACAATGCTGTTTCTTCCATGACTACTGTGTTCACTGTCATTGTACATGATAATTGTTCATGTACCCTGGGAGAGATTTCAATCATAGCCAATTGTTATCACTAACATGTGACAAGGCGAGTGAAGTAAGAAAAGACTTAAATAAACTCAGCACTTTTCTCAGAGAGTTTTAAGAGTTTTAAGAGAAGTGACCATCAAGAGGTTATGAAGCAGTAAAACAATAGTTCTATGTATTATCTGTTACATTTTTTAAAGGATTTTTCTCTTTCTCCTTTCTCTTTCTTTTTTTCAACAACTCTAAGTAATTAAAAAATACACATTCACAGTGACACATGATCTATTTTTGAATGCTGATATATAATCTCGGACTGTTATGACTGAAGGCATTAACATATAGACAACAATATCATTTTTATTTATGTAAGGATCAGAAAATTAAAACTTTTAAATAAGCATAAAAATGTGTCTTTTTGGCTTTCTTTTCATTATTTTTTAATTTAATCTAATTTAATTTGAAGAGTAATAACAGAAGCAAAAGCAAATAGTAAAAAGACAGAGGGGACTATCTGCTCAGGGCCCCTCACCTGTCCCTCTCTCACAGAGGAGCTTTCTTTTCCCTAGTAAATATATTTTGCTCATAAAAAGGGGAAAAGAAAGAAACAGGGTAACATATAATAACACACTACAGATCTTCAAAAGAGGAACAGCCAATTAGCAATGGTTGCTATATTATTTAATTTTATAGTCAAATCTGTTGCTCAGATTAACAGATATAGTTATGCAAGACTGGGAAAATAACTGAACATTGATGCTTGCTTTCAAGAAATCTTATTTTTTTCCTGTCTTTTCCTGTTTTAATTTATTTAAAAGAGACTATAATAATTGATATGACGTTAGAAATGATGTGCTTTTAGAAGACCAAGATGTGAGCTATTAAATCATGGGTTTTGTATCACACATTGCTGCCCTCTATGTACTTGTTTAGATGACAGATATCAGCATACAGAGGTAGTGAAGGCGAAAATTCTAAGCATTCACTTCTATTTTCAAAAAACTGATGGAAATTATGAGTACATCATCTCAGCCATCCTGCCTGTATACATGCATGTCTCCACAACTTCCTTTTTTCCTATTTTTTTACCTTTGTCTCATCTTTGTTGTTATTTAATCCAAGTTCAGTTTGTGTTTTATTATGCCTATTGTACCTTTCAGGTTTCATTTATTCTTTCAGATTCCTGCACTAGGGGAAAATACAATATTTATACATATGGGTCTGTTTTACTTCATTTGTGAGTATTTCCTCTAGTTTCATCCACTTACCTGCAAAGGCTTCTGGTTTATCTTTCTTTATAGTTGAGTAATATTCCATTGTATAAAATACATCTTTTTCATCCACTGCTCAACTGATGGGCATTTTACTTGTTTCCAGATTTGGCTATAACAAATTGTGCTATTATAAAAATGGGGGCACATATATCACTACAGTATGAAGTTTTCAGTTCTTTTGGGAAAATAGCCAGAAGGGTAATAGCTAGATTGGATAGGACTTCTGGTCCTAGCATTTTGAAGAATTTCCACATAGTTTTGTACCAGTTTACATTGCCAGTAACAGTGCAAAGGGGTTCCTTTTGCCTCACCTCTCCAAAATTTGTTCTGAGTTCATTTCTTTATGATAGCAATTGTTGCTGGAGTGAGAGGCTATCTCAATGATATTTTTTATTTGTACTTCTTTTCTTTTGTTTTTCCTTTTTTCTTTTTTTGCAGAACTAGGGATTGAATTTAGGCCCTTGCACTTGCCAGGGAAGCGCTTATTCCACTGAGCCATCTCCCTGGCTCCTAATTTGCACTTCTTGAATGGCCAGTGCTGTGATATATGTTTCTCATGTATTTATTTCCCACTTGTATTTTTCCACTGAGAAATGTGTATACATCTCAGAGGCCCTTTTTTTGTTTGGGTCTTTAAATTTTGGGTGCCCAATTTTTTTAGTTCCTTATATAATTTAGATTGAAGTCCTTTGTCTGAGTGATTGCTGGTTACGATATTTTTCCCAATTTGTGAGTTGTCTTTTCACTCAGTTGGTGATATTTTTCATATGTCAATACTTCTCAATATGATGAGATCTCACTTGTTGATTCTGGAGTATACCTGAAGAGTTTGGATTTTGTTTATGAACTGTCTTCCTACTCATATGTCTTCCACATTTCCACCTACTTTCTCTTCCAGGAGATTTATTATTTCTCTTCTAATGTTTAGATCTTTAATCCATTTTGATTTTGGTTTTAAACATGATGATAGACCTGGGTCTAGTTTTCATCATGTGGAGAGTCAGTTTTTCCAGAAACATTTGTTAAAGAGGTTATTTATCTTCCAGTAAATATATTTGGCCCCTTTGTCAAATATAAGATGGTTGAGTGTGTTTGCATCTCCTAATCTATTCCATTGATTATCAGGTCTGTTTTTCTTGCCAGAACCATGCTGATTTTACCACAGTAGATTTATAATCAAGGATTGTAAGGCTTCCTGACTTGCCTTTGTGGGCTAATATTGCCTTTGCTCTTCTAAGTGTTTTGTGGTCCCAAATAAAAGTTATGAATATTTTCTCTACATCTGTGAGGTACACTGATAATGTTTTTAACTATATGTTTAATTAAATTTAATTTTATCATTTCATTTTGAAAAGTTAAAAGATAAAAACAAGAACAAAATCAGAAAGAATGATAGAAAAAGGGTAACATGCATCAATACATATGTTACAGATTTCAGAACAAGAATACCTGATTAACAATCATTGGAATATTATCTGTTTTTATCATCAAATCTGTTGTTTCTGGGAAACAAATAGTAATATAGAATCATATGCCCTATCTTACATGATGACATCTGTAAATTATTGATGGCATTTTGAAAGAGATTGCATTAAATCTGAAAAACAATTTTGACAGTATGAACATTTCCATAATGTTGGTTCTTCCTATCCAGGAACAAGGAATATATTTTCATTTCGGAAATCCACTTCAATCTCTCAGAGGATTTTAATTTTTATTCATTGGGTCTTTTACATCCTTTGTTAGATTAATTCCTAAGTATTTCATTTAGTTTTTAGATGCTATTGTGAAGGGTATTTATCTCTAATTTATCTCAATGAGTTTGCTATTTGTTTAGAAGAATGCTATTGATTGTTGGGTGTTAACTTTATATTCTGCTATGATATTTATTTGTTTATTAATCCTAAGAGACTCATGGAGTTTTTTTAGGGACTTCCAAGTAGAGTAGCATGTATCAGTGAATAATGATAGTTTAACTTCTTTCTTACCTATTTTCATTCCTTTCATTTCTGTCTCTTGTCTAATAGTTCTAGCTAATGACTACAAAACTATATTGAAAAGGCATAGTGATAGTGGACCTCATTATCTTGTACCTGATCTGAGAGTAAAAGTTTACAGTTTTCTTCATCTAAAATTATGTTGGTTGTTGGATTGTCATAGACAGCTTTTATCAGGTAGAGGTATAGGACATTTATTCCAATTTTCTTTAGGGCTTTGATCATCAATGAGTGTTGAACTTTGCTAAAAGTCTTTTCTGCATGTATTGAGATGATCATGTGGTTTTTGGTTTGGCTCTACTAATATAGTGCACTACATTTATAGATTTGTGTATGATAAACCATCCTTTCATCCCTGGGATTACCTGTTTTTGATGTCCAGTCTTGATGATTTGATGTATTTATTTTCTAATTTTATATTCAGGAGTTTTGCATCTATCTTCATGAGGAAGATTGGCCTATAATACTCTTTTTGGGTTGGATCTTTCTCCAGTTTAAGAATCAGTATTACTTGCCTGCAGGAATAATTTTAGGAGTATTGATTTCTTTTCAATTTCATTGATGAAACAGGAGTATTGGAATTGAAACTTTTCTATTTTTCTTTTTTGCAACTCAGTTATGAATACATCAGGACCTGGACTTTTCATGTTAATAAATTTTTATTATGATTTTAATTTTCTTAGTTGATAGTGGGGCTTTTAGAGGTTTTATATCTTCTGGATTCAATTGTGGCAATTTTTATCTACCTAGGAATCTCTCCATTTCTTCTGTGTCTTCAATCCTGTGAGAGTAAAGATTTTCAAAATAGCTATTGATGATCTTCTGAATTTCCACAATGAGTACTTTCTCCATTTTCATTATTTATTGCTTGAATTTGAATTTTTTCTTTTCTTTTTCTGAGCAGGGTGTCTAGCGGTTTATCATTTTCTTAATCTTTCAAAGAACAAGCTTTTGGATTAATTAATACTTTGTAGTGTCTTCTTTATCTTGATTGTTTTAATTTTTCTCTAATCTTCATAATTTCCTCCCAAATTTGGGTTTTGAGCTTTTTATTCTTCTTTTCCTAGAATTTTGAGGTGCAACATTAGGGTATTTATATGTTCTTGTTCTATTTTCCTAATGTGTCATTTCACTGCTATACGTTTCTCTCTGAGGACTGCTTTCATTGCATCCCATAAATTCCAAAAAGTTGTGCTTGAATTTTCATTGAATTGTAGACAGTAAATTCTTATTTTACTTCATCTGAAACCCATTGTTTGCTGAGGACAGTGTTATGTAATTTCCATACCTTTATGAGTTTTGTGGCTTCTTTTGTTATTAATTTCCAGTTTCATTGCATTTTGCTCCAATAATATGTATGTATGGGATAATTTCTATTTTCTTGCATATACTTGAGCATGATCTATGGAATAGTATGTGGTCTGATTTAGAAAATGCCTTATGTGCAGCTCAAAATAATGTCCATTTAGATGCTGTTGGGTAGAACACTCTATATATGTCCATTAAATCCATTTCTTCAAACATTCGGTTCAGTTCTGCTAATTCTTTGATAGTTTTATGTCTGCTTGACCTATCATTTACAGACAAGGAGCTGTTAGAGTCCCCTGTTAAGATTATGATATTGTTTACTAGATTTTTCATGTCCTTTAAAATTTGTCTTGTGATCTCTGCAAATCGAAACCAGGCCAGCCCTTGAATGAGTCCTACTGCCTCATTCTCAGGACCCTTTCCACCCTGGTCTCTTGCTCTCCTGGGAAACCTACACCCCTCCCATACAGCCCAACCCCCGGCCTGGCAAGTGTGGGATGAGATTCTGTGCTTTCCTGTTCCCCCTGCACCAGGGGCACAACAGAGGGTTTCACTATTGCAACAGAGGGGTACAGCAGGTTCACTTCCAAGGGCTGCAGCAAGAAGGAGCTAAACACAACAGCTATACCCAAGCCAGGCATAACTGGATAAACACAAACTTAGTAAATATGCACCTGAATTTCATAAGGTGTTAAGCTGATACATGCACTAAAGCTCTACAACAAAATTGAAAGGTCAGTGCTATATGAAATGACAAAGAGAAGGTGCAAAATGCAATCTCAGGCCACGAGACCACCCAGAACAAGTGGAGAGGACACTAGCTCAGCTGAAATGTACAAATTAATAGTATTGGAAGTAAAGAAACAACAGCAGAAAGATATTGAGAAACTCAGCAGAACTAAATACTGGCACAAAAAAAAAAAAAGATATCTTTGAATTCATAGCATCTGAAGTAAAGAATGAAATACAGAAACATATGGAAGAAAACCAGTGTCCACCCAGAACAAGCGCAGACACTAGCTCAGCTGAAATCTATGAATTAATAGCATTGGAAGTAAATAAACAATAGCAGAAAGGAATAGAGAAACTAAGAGCAGAATTAATTTCTGAAATAAAAAAGGAAAACTCTGAATTCATACCATCAGAAGTGAAGAATCAAATACAGAAACATACGGAGAAAATCCAACCTGAAACAACTCTGCATTAAAAGAATTAATACATGCTTCTAAAGAAGACTTTGATAAAAGAAAAAATAGAGGAGATTATAAAAATGATGGTTTCCTTGAAAGAGCAATACAGGAAAGAAATATATTGCATGAAGCAGAGTCAAAGAGATAAAGAAGAATTTAAGTACAAACACAAGCTTGTAAAACCGATTGAGTGAAAGTGAAGATAGAGTCTCAGATCTTGAAGATGCTGGTGCAGCTAGCGATAAGGTAAGAAAATATATCTTAAAAGTAACTAGAATACAGGAAAAAATAATTCAAAACTTGCAAGAGGATGGAAAGATGAACAGCGTGAGACTAACTGTCATCAATAAGTTAGAAGTAAATAAAAATTACATAAAAAGAATATGCACAGAAGTAATAGCAGAAAACTTCACAAAAACAAGAAAACAATATGACATTTAGGAAACTCAAGCATACAGAAAGCCAAATAACTTCAACCCAATTAAAAACACACTGAGACATATAATAGTCATGATAAAAGAAATCCAGCAAAAGAACAATAACCTGAAAGCTGCTAGAAATAGATCACATTCAAAGGTAAATCTATCAAAATAATGGCCGACCTCTCTTCACAAAACATGAAGGCAAGCAGAGCATGGAACAGAGTACTTCAAGTCATCTATGGAAACAAATTCCAGTCCAGACTACTATACCCTTCAAAATTCTGCTTCACGTTTGATGGAGAAGTGAAACACATCCATGAGAAAGAACAACTAAAGAATTTCATGGTGACAAAGCCATCCCTATGCAGACAAATGAAAGATGTGCTAGAGAGGGACCAAAATGATGAGAACTCCATGAAAGGGAAGAGAACAAACACACTAAATAGGGCAAACAATTAAACACAGGACAAAAAGGAGCAAACAACAGTAGATAAATAACATCGCAATCACAAGTCAACACATCCCAATTATAAACATCAATGTAAATGGACTCAATTCACCAACTAAGAGAAATAGACTGGCACATTGGTTAAGAAACAAAATTAAACAATATTCTGTATAGAAGAAACACACTTAACTCATAAGGAAATTCATAGGCTGAAAGTCAAAGGATGGAAAACAATTCTACATGTCCCAGAACCTCAGAAGTAGCAATCCTGATCTTAGTCTCAACCTCAAACTAAGAATAATCAAATGAAATGAAGATGGCCATTATATAATGGTTAGGGGAGAAATTCAAAAGGAATAAGTAACACTCATAAATAAATATGCACCAAACACAGAAACACTCAAATATATAAGAAAAATCATAATGAACACGAAAAATCTGATATCCAAAACCAAAATCTCAACAGGAGACTTTACAGCCCCTTACACCAAAAAGATAGGTCAACTAGACAAAACATTAGCAAAGAAGTAGCAGAACTGAACCAGAGCTTGGAACAAATGGACTTGGTGGACATACACAGAGTATGTCCCACTCATAGCTGAATACACATTTTTTACAGCTGTGCATGGGTCATTTTCTAAAATTGACCATATACTAGTCAATAGGCCATGCTTAAGTATATGGAAGAAAACAGAAATTATCCCATGCATATTATCTGACCACAATGCAATGAAACTGGAAATAAATGACAGAACAAACAAGAAAAACACACTAAACACATGGAAATTAAACAACGTCCTACTCAGCAATCAATGGGTCACAGATGAAATTAAACAAGAAATTTAATAATATCTACAATTCAATGAAAATTCAAGCACAAGTTACCGGAATTTATGGGGTGCTATAAAAGCAGTTCTCAGAGGGAAAATCATAGCTATGAACTCACACATTGAGAAAACAGAACAGAAACACAGAAACACACTAATGCTGCACCTCCAACATCTAAAAAAGGAAGATCAAACCAAACCCAGAGCACTAACAAGGAAGAAATCATAAAGATTACAGCAGAAATTAATTCAATTGAGATAAAGAAAACAGTTCAAAGATTTCACGAATGAAAAAACTGGTTCTTTGAAAGCCTAAATAAAATCAATAAGCTCATAGCTAATTTCATCAAAAAGGGGAAAGAAAAAATTGAAATACAAACAATAAGAAATTAAAAGGATTTAATCACCACAAACCCAGTTGAAATTCAGGATATTATCAATAGCTACTTTGAGTATTTCTATCATCATAGTATAGAAGACACAAACAAAATGGACAGACTCCTAGTAAGGTACAAATTACCAAACCTGAATCAAGAAGATATAGCAAATCTCAATAACCCAATAACAGCCAAAGTAATATGAAATGTAATAAAAATCTTGATGACAAAGAAAAGTCCAGGTCCTGATCGATTCACAGTTGAATTCTACAAGAAATTCAAAGAAGATATAATCCCTACAATCCTCAAACTCTTTAATAAAATTGAAAAGGAAACAATGCCCCCAAAATTACTCCTAGAGGTTAAGTATTATACTGATAGCAAAACCAGGGAAAGACACTACAAAAAAGAGACATGTAGGCCATCTCCCTCATGAACATAGATGTAAAAGTCCTCAACAAAATACTAGCAAATAGAATATAGCAAATCATCAAAAAAGATCATGCACCACTACCATGTATGATTCATCCCAGGGATGCAAGGATGGTTCATTATTCAAAGTCTATAAATGTAATACACTATATCAATAGAGTGAAATCTAAAAAATCATTGTGCTCTCGATGCAGAAAAGGCTTTGACAAAGTCCAACACTCATTCATGTTCAAAGTGCTATGGAAAATTGAAATAGTAGGTCTCTACTTCAATTTGATAAAAGCCATCTATGACAACCCAAAGACTGATATCATTATAAAAGGGAAAAAATGAAATATTTTACTCTCAGATCTGGTACAAGACAAGGATGTCCTCTATCATGCCTCCTTTCAATATAGCTCTGGAATCATTAACTAGAGCCATTAGACAAGAGGGAGCAATAAAACAAATAAGAATAGGTAAAGAAGAAGATAAATTATCATTTTTTGCAAATGACATGATACTTTACTTGGAAGACCCGAAAAACTCCACCAAGAAGCTACTAGAATTGATACACAAATGCAGTAGCACAAAAGGATACAAAGTCAATATCCCAAAGACAATACCATTCCTATATAGAGACAACAAACATACTAAGAGGGAACTTTGAGAAACAATGCCTTTTAAAGTAGCACCAGAGAAAGGTAAATACCTTGGAATTCATCTAACTAGAGAAGTCAAAGATCTTTTCATGGAAAATTACTGTATTCTAAAAAAAGATATCTTAGAGGATTTCAGAAAATGTAAAGATATTACCTGCTGCTCGATAGGAAGAGCCAGAATCTTGAGGATAGCCATACTCCTAAAATTCTTGTACAGATTTAATGCAATTCATACCAAACTACCACTACTATACCTCGCAAAACTAGAGAATTAATTCCTAAAATTTATTTGGAACCAGAAAAGACCTAGAATACCAAACACAATGTTGACAAACAAAGAGGAGGCATTACAATTCCTGACTTGAAATTAGACTACAAAGCTACTGTGATAAAATCAGCATGGTCTTGGCAAGAAAATGGACCTGAGGATCAATGGAACAGATTAGAAGATGCAGAGATCTCCACGAACACAATCAGCCAACTGATTTTCGACAAAGGAGCCAGACATGCATACTGGAAGAAAGATAGCCTCTTTAAGAAATGATGATGCCGGGCATGGTGGCGCATGCCTTTAATCCCAGCACTCGGGAGGCTGAGGCAGAAGGATTGTTGTGAGTTTGAGACCAGCCTGAGCTACAAAGTGAGCTTAAGGCCAGCCTGAACTACATAGTGAGACCCTGTCTCACAAAAGACAAAAAAAAAAAAAAAAAAAAAAAAAAAAAAAAAAAAAAAAAAAAAAGAAAAAAAAAAAAAGAAAGAAATGATGGTGGAAAAACTGGCTCTCTACCTGCCAAAGACTAAAACTTGACCCAGGTCTATCACCATGCACTAAGCTATAATAAAAATGGATTAAAGATCTAAACATTAAAACAGAAACACTCAGTACCTTGTAGAGAAATTAGGAGGAACTCTTGAATGCATAGTGGTAGGTAAAGTGTTCATGAACAAAAAACAAATAATACTTGAAAGAATTACAAACTGGGACTAACACTTATTGAGAAGTTTTTGCACATCAAAAGAAATTACCAAGAGAGTGAAAAGATAACTTACATATTTTGAAAAGATCTTAACTCAAAAACACTCAGACAAAGGTCTTCTCTCAAGAATTTATAACAAACTAAAAAACATTAGGACCCTTAAATTCAAAGACCCAATCCAGAAATGGGCATCCCAGATATATGCACACTTCACAGAGGATGAGATTAAGGAAGCAAATAAATATATGAAATCATGTTCCACATCACTGGCTCCATGAAATGCAAACTAAAACAACACTGAGATACCATCTCACCTCAGAAAGAAAGGGTATTTTAAAGAAATCAACCAACAGCAAATGTTGGAGAGACTGTGGGGAGAAGGGAACCATTCTCCACTGCTTGTCGGAATGTAGACTGGTGCAACCATTATGGAAATCAGTGTGGGGACTCCTTAAATACCTAGGACTGGAACTCCCATTCAACCCAGCTATCCCCCTACCAGGAATTTTCCTAGAGGATTTGAAAACATCATATTATAGTGATATTTGCATACCTATGTTTATCTCAGCACAACTTTTGATAGCCAAATCTTGGAAAAAAACAAGATGCCCATCACACGAGGAATTGTTGAAAAAGATGTGGTAATTTTATACAATGGAGTATTACTCGGCTATAATTAACGATAAACTCAAAGCATTTATGTTTAAAAGGATGCCATTTGAAGACATACTCCTAAGTGTAATAAACCAGATTCACATGTGCAAATATCGTATAGTCTCCTTGGTATAAGAACTCAAAAGAAGAAATACAAATAGAAAAGTATAACACAACCAAAAGGAAAGCATGAACTTTAGGAATGGACAAGGAGATGGCAAGGAGAGAAGCTGGGAAATATGACAGATATAAAGCCATACACATACACACACAAGATTGGTAAGGCAATGATCCTGAGAATCTTCTGCAGGTTTTTGAAACAAGCAGTTAATTGGTAGGATTCTAACCCTGACTAACTACACATATTGATACCTGTGAACCAAGTAACTGCACTGAATTAGCGATGGGTAATAGAAGGGTCACCTTTGATTGCCTGTCATTCTGATCTTCTAAATATGTACTTCTTGTTATTATCATACTGTCGCTGATGCAAAAGTTTGTTAGCTGTTTTTTTAAAGGGGGAAATAAATGAAAAAAAATAAAAGGAAAAAATGTGTCACAGGACTGCCCTGCTACAATACTGTACATGGTTATAATTCTAAATTTCTGTGTAAAAATATATAATTGTTTATTCATATTATTTAAATATTTTTTGTTTTTTAAATTTTTATCTCCATATTCTGTAGTGACTTAAAGTTTAACATATCAATACTTGATGGAAAATACCTGTTCCATGTTATGCCTAAGATGTTTGATATTCAGACAGATAGTGATGTTACACTCAAATACATATGTTGTAGGGTAATAATAAGCTGTTCTTCTGGAGGGTTAACAACCTAAATTTGCAGACCTATCCTTTCAAGGTCAGTGAAGACTCAAGACATAGAAGAAGCTGTACTGTAACATCATGTAACTCAGTTGTGTCCCTAATTTTCTGATCAAGGAGATTATGGGGCGACAGAGCAATGTGATAGATGACGTAGAGTGTGCCTACGAAGAGTCACATGGAGAGAAAACATTCTCTCAGGCTTTTGCAGAGAGGAAATTGGTCACACAATGGCTGTGACTCATCCACATGGCTGACACAGACAAAAGATCTACAAACCTTGGTACAGGGTTTTAGGATAAATCCTGAGGAGACTTGACTGACCTTTTGAGGTATAAAAGATACATTTGTTATATAGGTCTTGCTTTATCTTGGTCTTAAGCATTGAACAGAAAAATATAAAAATGAGGTATAAAAAGTAAAGCCATACTAATACGCTGAGCTGTGAAAGACTCAAGTTAACAACTTCTAGTATTGTAGACTGCTGGTCTGTGTTGGATTGTTTTGCTGAATTCACATATGTATAGTATTTAGATGCAAATGGAATACCCATATCAGGCAAGACTAAACAAAAAAGGGGGATACAAAGGAAAGTCCATTCTGTGTCTGTATGTACAGTATAGTTTAAATAGATATACACCTACTTTCTCTTAAGTCAATGGGAAGAAAGATTTGTACTAATAATATTTGGACAGGATATCCTGTCTGTATCTTATGAAATGTATAACCTCTATGAATATAGCAATGTACAAGGTATTATCTATTGAAACTGTCCTATTAATCAGAAATAAAAAATAATATGCCATTATTAATTCTTGAAAATTTGCCAGTAATCAGTTATGAAACTCTCTCATTGATATTTGTTTTTCAATAAAAAAAAATTTTAAATGAAATTTTTCCTATATAGTTGTGTGCTGCCATATTTTGTGCATACATATTTATGGCTGCTATGTCTTCCTCTTGAACTTTTCCACTAAACAGTATATAGTGACATTCTTTATCTCATTTTTTCATTGTTGAGTTGAAGTTCATATTGTCTGTTCACAGAATTGCTACACTTGTTTTTTTCTGAGGTCCTGGAACATGTGCTATTGTTTTCTGTCATTTGACTTTAATCCTGTGAAATTCCTTATGGGTTGAATGTGTTTATTTTATTCAGAATGTTGTTAGATTTTGTTTGTAATCCACTCTGACAGTCTATGTTAATGTCTCCTGGGTTTGTTCTGGCTAGGCTTGGGATCTGAGAATGCATTATGCTTCTTTTTGTCATTTTCTGTTTTAGAGACAATTCTTCATTTTTATTTCTATAATTTTTTTATGAAAGTTTGATAGTAGGTAGCTGTATCATCATCATCATAGCTTCTCCACCAATGGTCTGTTTTTAGGTATCTGTTTTGTGTCAGTGATTCTTGTTTTATATGTGTCTCAAAATTTTGCCTTCTTCATTGATTGAGAGTAAGATATTGTTTTCCATTTGGCACTGTCCTCCATCCTTCAGTGTAGGGCTTTGATAAGGTTATTACCCAAGCACCTCCCAATACTAATATCTGAGGGAAAACATATGGCTAAGGCATATATGTTTTCCTATTTATGTTACTACAATTAGCAATACTAATAATAGCTAGTGAAATTCAGAAATTGATAAACTTTTGTATGTAATGGGTTTATTCATTGGAGCACATATTATAGCTGTGTAACAAAGCTGTTATTAAATTGGGAACTTATATTTAAATTAGTTCCCCTGTGTCCTCTCTATGTACCTTCCCTTCATGCATCTTAGAGCCCTCAAGGCAGACAAGCTCAACACAGGTACTCGCTGCCACTTCTGAGCTGCAAAGATGCTCTTCTAAGTCTGAGCCTTGGTCTGGACTCAGTTGAGCTCATCAGTATGCCTCAGTTCACCGGGTCCAGATCCATTGAACTCAGAATCAACTGGCAGGATCTTGCTTGTATCTGGTTGCTATGTTCGACTCCTTCCAGCTGAGCCCAGTCCAAGTGCCCACAGCTGCAGGTACTGCAGCTCTTCCTAGTATGCCTCCTGAGGTGGAGTGGGTGCTCTGTGCCCTGATGCTTCTCATTCCTGCAGGTGTCAGTTAGCTGTGCAAATAGAACATACATAGTTCCCAGGTTCATGGCTAGTTTTGAATTCAGGAGAATTGCTGCATTCCAGTTCTGAATTTCAGAGACTGAGATAAGATTTTATTCAGGCAGGATAGATGCCAGCATTATTTTGGACTAGGAGATTGATATTGCCTAGTATTAGACAGGCACAATGACTCTCTATTATGCATGTGTCATTGGGATTGCATCATGTAATGCTTGGATGTTAAAGGCATTGTTATTGGGAGACATAGTTCTGAATCTCAAAGAAGTGGCTACAGGTTGTGGAGATTCCTATGTGTATCTACAGTAATTTGAAAATACAATTCTTTTCACTAAAGGCCATCCAAAACCAATTTAAAGTATAATATTAATTCTTTGGTAGACCATTTATTTGACTCTGGTTTGATCTACCAAGAAGTGAAATAGTATCACATCTGTTATCCATTGCATATAATTAAGTATGAACTCCTTACCAGAATGTACAACTAAAGCAATGAGAAATCCATTCCTAGAGTTCTTTACCATTTGTACTGTCTTATGTTGTTTGATTTTTGGCTTCAGTCTTCTCGCTTGTTTTAGTTTTTGTTTGTGATTCTCCTTTTAAAACTAAAATAAAAAAATGAAAGTTTTAAGAAGACATAATTTCTTCTTTTATTTGTGTTACCAAATAAATACAGAAAGAAAAGCCATTAAGAAAACTTCGTGGACGTAAATGGTTCCTGTACTTACGGAATAAATTTTCAATCAAGGCATAATACGTAGAGGACCTTCATATTCTTTTAATTTTATACTCACAAATGTAATCTTTTGCAAGGATGCAAGAAATATTACATTATTGAATATTTTGGCTTCTGGCTACTTTTAACATATGGAAAAAGAATCAGTTACATGCTCATAGCAAAAACAAAGTTTAATAATCTGCAAAATTAAACCTTCTTCAGAATCCATTGGGAAAATGTGGTGCTGAGGTAGCCAATTAAATAAATAAAAGGCAAAATAGATAGGTGTCTACAGGAAGCAATGGGAAATCAGCTTTTGTTTGGCATGGCAGATGTCAGATACTGAATACCACTCAATCTGGTATTCAGATCTATTATGAAATCCATGTAATAGAATGCTGATAACTGCACATAGGCTAGCATGAAAGTACCAACCAGAAGGAGGAGAGTTTGCATCTTCACAAGAACTCTTCTTTATGAACCTTAAATAAGAAAGAATGGGAGAAAAGTAAAAGCCGGTGAAAATGTTCCCCTGATGGAGTGCTAGAAGGACCAGCAGCCACTACAGAGAGGCACAAAGCCCTAGCTGGATCCTCTGCCTGTGTATCTCCCAAAGAACGGATTTATAGGCAGAAACCTTACTACCCTCAGGGCACAGGTAAAATGCCATATAGCTCAGGAAATGAAACAAGATTTTTAAACTTTCTAGGTCACGAAATCATACTGAACCTACACTGTAAAATTTTGATTGTTGCCGGGCGTGGTGGTACATGCCTGTAATCCCAGCACTCGGGAGGCTGAGGCAGGCGGATTGTTGTGAGTTTGAGACCAGCCTGAGCTACAAAGTGAGCTTAAGGCCAGCCTGAACTGCATAGTGAGACCTTGTCACAAAAAGACCAAAAAAAAAAAAAAAATTTTGATTGTTGTAGGAGATGCATAGTTGCTGAAAAATCCTATTATGGAGACCCAAGACCATAGTGGCTGATCTAGAACTACAATAGTATGCTCCTCTACCCTATCACCATCATCAGAGTAACTCATGTTCATCAATAAGTAACAGCATGATGCTGCTGGGAGAAATCAAGTACAGGGATAAAGACCCTTTCTCAGATATAACTGAGGAAGGAAAAAAAGAAAAAAAAAGTCAGGAACCTCTGGAAAACCAACTCACAATACACACACGAGTGCAGTAAATACTAATTACCTCAGGGCCTACTCCCTTACAGTTGATCCCCTTTCCACACATAACTGGAATCAGGTATTACCACAGTGTTTGAAGTACTAACAAGGAATTTAAAATAACTGTGATTACGCTTAAAGCACTTTCTAGGAAAAGGAACTACATGCATGAACAGATAAAAAAGATTTGAAAGCTAGAAAACAGAAACTGTTAAGATAGAAAAATATTTTAAAAATTCAAAATAAATCACACAGTAACAAATAAAAATACTATCAATAGATTCATCTGTAGATTTGCAAAAGCCAAGGAAATAACTACTGAATTTGAAAGTGTTAATATAAACTTCCCATGTTGAACATAAAAAATAAGGAAATATGATGAAAAAAGAATGTGTCAACTAAGAGCTGTGGGATAAAAATCACATTTTGTAATGTATTCATAATTGCAAAGAAAAATTATAGAGCAGAAGAACTATTTTAAAGGTTTCTCATTGAAATATTTTCATAATTAGTCAGTTACTATTCTTCCAAAATTAATCAGAGACAACTTTTCCTAGATAAATTAGAAAATGTCAAACATAGAAAATATCAGAACACACATATTACACAAATTTGCAAACACATGCATACGCATATACACATCAATTCTAAGATCATGAAATGTACAATAAGAACAACAAAAAAAAATACTACCTTGAATGAAGGAGGTATATTAAATAGTAATGTAGGGACAAAAAAGTGCATAACAAGATATCAGACAGCAAAAATCACAAGAAGGTGGGAGGAAAGTGAAATCCACAATTATTTGTGAAGATTTTAGTAGTTATTTTAGTATAATTAAAAATACACAGAAAGTTAATATGGGCACAGAGGATCTGAGCGATATCCCAATCAAATTGTTTTAAATGCACTAGAGAAAACTTCACCCACCAATAGAATTCAGAGTCAACTTTTACCAAGATAGAGCATTTTCTGAGTCATAAAACAAATCTTATCTCTTTTAGAATTGCTGCCATATAAAGTGAAAATTTTGTTTGAATACACACACACACACACACACACACACACACACACACAAAACCATAGAGGCTATGACCGCTACAACTTTCTTGGCACCCTCATGAAAACTTGTCTATGACATAATCTTCAAAAATATTGTCGTCTTATGTAAGATATTTGATTAATAGTGGCAATAATTATTTCATTTTGAAGTAAAGACTATATAGCTTTAGAACCTGAGTGCTATCATGTAGATTGCAAAATGAGGCCATTATAAGTTAAAGTAGTGTCTGTGAAAAAGCATTGGGTGTTAAGACTTTCCTTCCATATTGGATCCAAATAGGTATCTCAGTATTCCATGCTAGGCCTGTATTTGCCATCATCCCCTTGATTCTGTACACTATAGCAATACGCAAATTGTGGACTGTCTTTCTTCTTATACCCTGCCCATATGGATTGTTCACAGAAACTTCGCACTACAATATCACATTATCAGGCAGACTAATACAAGAGCTGCTAGAATATGCTGTATCTATGCTTCTCCCTATAGTTTTCAGTTTTCCTAACAGTAGCTATAGTCAAACTTGTTAGCAGAGTATTGTCATTAACAGTGTAATGAAAAACTTTTTAGGGCAGGCCAAATAGCTCAGTGGATTAAAGCACCTGCAAGCAGATGCAGGGCCAGTGATTCAGTTCCCAGGGCTTGCTGTTCTTGTTCCATGCCCTGGGGCATACTGACATAGCAATTAAAACTGGGCATGGTGGCACATGCCTATAATCCCAGTACGTTGAAGGCTGTAAACAGAAGAATTACTATGAGTCTGATCTAGTAGTTTAGACCCTTCCCTAAAATACAGAAAAAAATAAAGAAAATGAATAAATAAAAGAAAACATTTTAAAGTAGGTTTATTGACTAATCTAAATTCACAGGAGTCGTACAATTTATAGGCAAAAGCATTCATCTTGCTGTTAATTCAAGTGTATCAACGTCTTTAGTTTCCTATTTTGTCTCTCTAAAGTACAGTGTATATCAAACTACTGAAGAAGAGGACTCCATCCCTGAATTGAATACATGATAATCCTTTGGGATTATGATATCCTCAGTAGGAGGTGAAAACAATTGCCTCTCCCAGTCTCTTTTTATTATCTAGTCACATATGTGCATATCTATGATTTCTTGATTAACAGCCTCTTCCATTTAGGGATTTAAATTTGGTACATTATTACAGACCTAGTGAAGTCCATACACATCAACTAACATTGTTAACAGGTCAGTAGCCCCAGACGTCCTGAAAAATCTATCAACAATGGAGAAACTTCACAGCCCAGCCCACCTGCTGGTACATTCCAGTGCAATTTGGAGCCCACTGATAACCTCATGTTCACTTGTCATCTAATATATATTTATATATGCTAGACATTGAACTCAGGTCCTGTGTATTTTATTTCTTTCTTTTATTTTGTATTTTAGGGAAGGGTGTACAGGGTATTCAGGGTCTCACTACTAGATCAGACTTGAAGTGATCCACTTGTTTACAGCCTCCCAAGTGGTGGGATTACAGGTATGCTCCTCAACACCCAATCTGAATTGGCATCAGTGGTCCCAGGGGCGGGCCGGCATGGTAGCCCCAGTGATTGAACCCCCACTCCTGCACCTGCTCACAGGTGCTTTAAAATGCTGAGCTATTTGGCCAGCTCATCAGGTCCTTTTTATGGTAAATAAGAACTATACCAATAAATTATGCTGTCAATTAATTATAATTATCATTTTTCTTTAGAATGTATTATCCTCCCTCCTCTTTACCGGTTCTATAATTCTGCCTTCCTACCTCAGTATCGAACCTCTAAAAGTCCTGTGACTGTATTGCTCAGAATAAATGAAGTTTATTTCTCATCATTGCTGAGTGACATAATGAGATAATACTACCCTCTCCCCTCTTGACACTCTCTACCAGATCCTATCCCTTCCCCAGTATGAAGACTGATGCAGTTATTCACAGCACAAAAATTAAATGACATCCTGGCTAAATTTAATATTGCTAGAAACTGTCAGTGCTTACAAAATGCTAGCTATGCAATGAAAGATTTTTTCCTTATCCCTCTCTTTTTTTGGGGGGGGAATGGAGTTTGAGTTTCACTAAATTGCCCAGTTGACCTCAGATTCATAATCTTTCTGTGTCATTGTCCTGACACAGATTTCTTTCTGATATGGACAGTGACAAGATCAGACACATAGAGATTCATTACTATGCTACAATTTCAAGGAGCTGACTCTTTCTGTCTTCCGTCTACTCTTTTTTGACATAGTCAACTTCTGCAGCCAGCCTGTTTCTTCTTTAGATTCTATCACCCTGATCCCCAATTTCAGTATTGCTCCACACATCCACTACCATCTTATCAGCGATAAAGAACTCCACAACCTCTATGCCAGGGCTGACTGCACTCCATGACAGGCACTGTTCACCCCAGCTCCATTTCCTTCTATGACCCTTCTCAGTTTTCAGTACAGTTTCACTCTCCCTCTGCTATCTCTGCTTATGATTTTCCCCCTTTCTGAAACACCCACTTCATTTCATCACAATAAATACTCTCTCCCATTGAATGAACTCGCTACTCAGAGAGCACGTACAACCCAGGTACTCTATTATTCTCTCTGCTGGGCTCCCCCCAATCCTTGGATGGGTCAGCAATTCTCATTCACATCTCCAGTCAGGCTCAGAGGAAGATTTACCTTGGCCATCCCATTCCTTCATGCCACTCCCAAGACCAATTATATCTCTAAATATATACTTTCCTGTTCTGATAGTTTCTGTAATATCATACATTCATTATGCTTGCTGAGGTGTAGAGGGCAATCTTTTCTCTTGGGCCCTCATTCTAGTCATGAAAGTGCCACTAAACTGCTTGGTGGTCCCTGTCACTACTCTCTGCCACAAATAAAGCAATCACCAAATGTATATCATTGACATTGTCCAGGAAATGACAGACTGAATGTTTGGTTCCTCTCCCAGTTTAGTATGTTGAAACTGTATTGCCAAATTGGTGACATTTGGAAGAAGGGGTCTTTGAGGTATTATGTCAGGAGAGTGGAGCCCTCAGGAAGGAAGTGGTGTTTTCATAAAACAGATGCCAGAGAGTTCCTTTTCCCTTGTGCTGTGTGACAACACACGGAAAAGAGAGCTGTGCATCAGTCACTGGGCAGCAAGACTGCTCAATCTGGATTATGAACTTAACCAACATCCAAAATTTCTCCTGCTTGTTGGCCACTCAGGCATGTATAGTTATTGAAGTCTACACAAACAGGCAACGTCCAAAATTTCTAAGCATATAAAACAAGTTCCTGATGCTCAGATACGTTTCATGGGGGTGGGGGTAAGCTTCCTGCTATTCTTCGCTTTGTAGTCTGTCCTTGAACTGTGTCAGCTGGGAGTGATTCATTCACTTCAAGAAGATTTTTTGCTACATGAAAATAGCCATCAGGGAGGTGTAGTCATTCAAATAACTCAACAAATGCAATGAGGTATTTTTGCTGATAATAGTAGTCTGCTTTTATTTCTTTTTAGCAAATGGTGCAAACATCCTCTGACA
Organism: Ctenomys sociabilis; assembly: GCA_004027165.1. Classification (NCBI taxonomy): domain Eukaryota; kingdom Metazoa; phylum Chordata; class Mammalia; order Rodentia; family Ctenomyidae; genus Ctenomys; species Ctenomys sociabilis. The sequence goes on from PVKA01008710.1 coordinate 61,366, forward strand.
TTTTTTGCCTGGATTTCCACATCATAAGATGATGATATTCATTGTCTAAGGTCTCTTCATTGCTATTGTAGTTTGGTCTAGGCACATGGGCTTTAAAACTCATACCTTAGCACATTCAGATTCAGCTGAATGGGACTCAGCACATTTCTATTATCAATCAAACATTGGCATGAATTGTAATAAGAAATTTGATTCCACTGTTGGTATTTCCAAACTGACAGTTTTCTAGCCACAAACTTCCAGGTTCCTCCCAGTGCCATATTTGGAAAGCCTGGCTTTTTAGAATCCAACTCTTTGTTGAGTTCCTTGAGAAGTGCAAAGCACAGAATCTCATCCCACAGTCAGAAACCCTCACCCTGACATCTGAGCCATAATCCCAACCAAAGCCAGAACAACGCTGATTCTTGTTCTTTCTTGGTCTTTTAGAAGAGATCACAACTGTTCTGCTTTGCCAAAAATCTCTTTGTGTGTGCTAAAATTCCTTTCAAAGTCTCCTGATATGGAGAATCATACACTCAGTAGCTTAGAGAGACTAGCTTGTCTCTGTGCTGAATAAATACAAAATGCATTTATGAATCTCAATGGAATTATACTAAAAAATTAATTACACAGCTTATAGAGAAAATTCTCAAACTTTTAGAGATTAAACATTATATTTGACAAGCAAGTTCAAAACAGTTTCAACTGAAGAAAACTAAAAAGGCAATATCTTGAAACATTGAGAAGATAATAAAGTGCGCTTTAAAGATTTAAAATATCACCTGCTTCCATTAGAAGCAGATGTCACACTAATCATTTGGTTTTTTTCTTAAGAAAATAAAAAATGAGAACAAATTCAATCAAAATGAAATAAAAGAATGACGACAAGCAGAAATCACTGAAGTTTAGGAGAGAAAAGAAAGAAAATCAAGTGAAAAGCTAATTGTTTGAAAAGATCGGAAAAGTGATAAATCATTGGTCAGGAAGATGTAGAGAAAACATGAATCATGAGCAAGCATTATTAGCAAAGTAGCATCACTGCAGAATCTACAGATGTTTACAGAATAGGAAATATGTTGAGTTACTCTAAGTTCATAGCTTAATAATTGAAGTGGGTACCATCTTTAAAAGAACTACACCAAAACTCAGTGTGAGATCCCCTTACTACTAAATAATCTACACTACTATTGTGGAGATTTCATTAAATAATAGTCTTAGATGATGAAACAGAGAGAGATCTCTTATTCACCATGATTTTATTCTTTGCTAGTATTATCTACATATTTCTTAGAAATATTTTAAAGAAGCAATGGATTTAGGAAGCTCGCTTACTATTAATGTAAGATTATTTGAAACATGATTATTAATATGAGCTACACAATATTCCCTTCTGTAAATTCCATTTTGTTTTTTTTCTAAATGGTTTTGGGGGCTGATAGCTCAGAGGATTAAAGCACATGTTTAGGTAAAATTTAATGGCCAGGGCTCGATCCCAGTCTGCCTGTCCATCTGTCCCCAGGGGCGCACTGAGACAGCAATTGAGACTGGACATGGTGGTGTACGCCTGTAATACCAGTGCTTGGGAGGCTGAAAACAGAAGAATCACTATGGGTCTTTTCTGTGTAGTGAGCCCCTGTAGACCTTGTAGGCCCTGAACTAAACTAAAATATAAAATAAAATAAAATAAAATAAAAAAGTAAAATAAAATAAAATAAAATAAATTGTCTTTGGAAGTAATATATTTAAGAAAGAAGATATACATTAGCTATTTTTATTTTCATAAAAATTTGAAAAATTCACAAGAAAAGATCTAGATATGGCCTCTTTCACACATTTCCTGAAACACAAATAGAAATTTTTAATTTCCTCACTGAAGTCTTTAAGTAGATGAGGAAAATTTTATTCTAATTTCAAAATAAGTAGAGCTTCATTTGTGCTATTTCATTTTTAACTATAAAATTTCTCATTAGTTTCAAAGTGATGTTCCTGTCTGATTTTTCAGGTTAATATTATTTTATACCCAGTCAGAAAATGAGAAAAAGAAGAATAAATTTTCTATAGCACACATTCTGTACCCACTAATTTCATTATATTTTTCAATCCTCATATTCTACATCTAAAGTAATTTGTAGAAAGCATTTCCTAAGAATTCTTCCCTCGATGGAAATAAATTAAAATCCTGGGAATGGAGATAAAATATTAATGCAATAAACTCACACTGGATCAAGAGAAACACAGTTTCCAACCTTGATTGAGTTTTGCTTCACTCTACTTCTTTTTAAAAAATATTTTAAAATTTAGAATATGTCTTCAGTAGCTGTTACAATCATTGTTTTTTCTTTTAAGTTGCAGCTATTAGATAGATACCTCACAAATTAATTATGGGTTTTGGTATTTTGCACTCAAAATTATATTGGCATTGAGACTGAAGACATATTCCAAACAGGTCATGAAGTTTAATTAACCTTTTATCTCATTCAACTACTTTAAGTTCCATGAACTTGACTTTGTCCTCTAAATGTAACAATACAAGTTTGGCATCTCATTAATAAACATGACAGCATTTATTAACACTGCAATGTAACTAAACTAAAACTTCATCAATTCAGATTCAAGGAACCAGAAGTAATCAAGCTAGAACTAAACAGGAACAAATTATCTGACATCATATTTTAGTGGCAAGAGAGCTGAGAAGCTAAACAACTTGCTGTTTCTGTCAAACAATCTTGATTACTTGTCATTGCAGAAGAGGTTGGTGGAGAACGGAACGAAAGGTTAATTTACTTCCACTCATCCAACCTCTCTCTCATTGACAAATAACCAAGGTCACTAATTGAAGATTTGCAAATCAATTTTAATGGATTCACGACTTCTGATATCATGTAATTTAAGTTACAAATAATATATGAGATCAACCATGCCAAAAGATTCCATTTATCATTATTTTTATATGACAGCATCATCATTTACTGTTTATGGATTTAAAAAGTCTATGATTCTTGCATCACATTTCTAAAATCAAATTTTACTCATTTACTCTTCATTTATTCATTCATTCATCAATGTCTTTTCTGTCTTCCTTCCTCCCTCCAGCCCCTCCCTCTCTCCTTCCTTCCTTATGAATATATCATTTATGAATAGAGCATGTTGAAACATTTCTAGTGCAAAGCACTGTAAGGCATATAATTCATATCTTTTTGTTTAAAATGTGTTATTATTTTAACTTCTTCATCTGTACAGATGTGGAGCATCTGCACTGAGAATGTTGGTGATAGTAATTAAGAGAAAAGCAGCTATTTTTTCATTTGATGTACTGTCTGTACATCACCACAATTATATCTCACAGTAATCCTTTAAAGAAGGTACTTTTATCTCAATAGTATAGAAATAAAAGTCTCCTAGAAAAATCAGACGCTATTATTAAATCTCAGACTGTTCATGCATTTTCTTTGTAATCCAAACAACACATGACACTCCTCTATAAAAGAAAATGTGAAAAAGAATGATATATTTTTCCTCCATCTTGAATATTAGTTTATTGTTGCTGGTACTCTATATGCTGCCTATATTGTACAATGAAAAAGTTTTATTTTCTTTCTTTTCTTCTTTTCACCCTTCTTGGACTACCTATGCTTTTTTAGTTTCTACAGTATGGTGCTGTTGATATCTGAAGTTTTCTAACTTGGAGGTGATCGGCTCATTTCAAATTAGCCAATTCAAAAAGCAGTAAACAACTCACCCATGAACGTGATGTTTACATGAATTAGTACCAACTGACATTGACCATGAACTTCAAAAGAAATATTTTATTGATGTCTTATCTCCTGAGCTACTATTATTTTTTTTTTTACCCTTACTCCAGGATCATTGCTATATACCATGGATATTGTAATTAAAATTTGTCAAAATTCTAAACTAGCCTTCTCAATTCCTTATAGGGAAATCACAATGAAAGTCATTGTCTCAAAATTTTCCCTCTCCTTTTGTATCCTGACTGTCCCTATCCCTGTGCAGTGGCCATGTTTGCTGATAGCCCCTACAGTGTGATATGATCCCCCTCTTGGAATTTGTATGTTTTCAGTGGCGTTTATCTCCTGATTTGTTAGTCTCATGCCTAAATAATAAGAAAGCCTTTTGAAATTCCTTGCTTCTCTCTCTCCTGCAGTCCTTAAAAGAGAAAATTCCTTCCTTCACTCTAGCCTTCCTTCCTTCCTTCTTTCTCTCTCTATACCTTCCCTTCTTTTTCATTTTTTCCTTGATTTTTAATGTAAGAAATATATAGAAACTAGTAGCTATTTAAATGAACTGTTAGCAAATTAGTAAAGTGTACTCTCTTGGCTGTACTATATAAAATAAATTTTTAAAAAATACATACTATGAATTTTGAATGGACATATGTTCTTTCATATTTAATGATCTTGAGCATGAAAACACACTTAAAAATTCCCCTTGAGCTATCTAAACTTTGGATGAGTGGGTCACTCTTTAAATACCATTAATATTTTTAGGATAAGGGAACATGATTCATCAGAGCTCTTAAACAACAGCATATGTTCTTTCCTCCTTATTAACCATAGACAAATACCAAGTTTAAATGTAAACTTTGTTTGGCTGTAAGACAAAATATGAATAGAAATTTTTTAATTAGGGACACAATGACTTTACTCTTAATTTTGAAAATAAGATGAACAAAAGGAGATTAAATAAAAAACTAAAGAATGAATTAACATTAAAATATTTCTTACTATTTTAATAAAATCTATTTCTAAATTAGATTTTTTTGACTCATTACAGAGAATATACATGAATTCTTTATTTTAAATTCATACCATCTTACACATGTGTTTCAGTTTCTAGGGGTTTGTTTTATTAATCTTTTATTATATGAAAGTTTTAATCCTATTCTATTTTATATTTTATTTCAATCATTCGATATTGTCCTTAAAGTGTCATTTATTTTTAGTTCTCCTTTATCTTATTTTCATTTGTTTGCTTGCTGCTTATCTGCATTTTCTTTTTCTCATGAAAGAAATACCTGAAACTCACACCATCTCCCTTACATTCATTTATAAAAATTGTTTGGGTCCCTTTTCAATAATCAAGGAAAGCTACACAGATAGAAGGATGACAAAGATAGTTTCTCTTTTGCAGTAGATAAAAGAAGAATGGAAAACTAACAATTAACTAAGACCAAATTTGTACAGTGTTATATCAGAAGTAAATAGTAAATACCTTGTGAGAACAGGGACAACACTCCAAGCAAGGACGTAAGGAAGAAAGAATTGGCACAGAGATACCGCTATTAGGAAGGAGAATTGGAGAATAAATGTGTGTTTTTCAGGGAGACAAGGGTGTAAAGAACATCCATGACTATGTTACCAGAAATATAAAACGCTGGGCTTCAGAGATAGCTCAGCAGTCGAGGAGCATGCCTACTCAAGTGCAGGGAATGGAGTTCAACCTCCAGTACTGCATGCTGTGCCAGAACTGCCCCAGGCATGCTGAGCTGGCCACCAAGACCCAGAATAATGGCACATACCTGGAATCCCAGCACTGGGGAGGCTTAAACAAGAAGATCACTATGACTCCCAGCTGCATAATGAAATTCCAAATCATATATATGATGTAGCAGATGATAAGTTTACAAAGGCCAAAATGCATGTAATGCTCAAATCTCTCCCTCATCAGACCTGTCAATCAGTTTTCTGGCACCTCATAACAGAGACAGCTGCCATTCTGAACTGCTTCTATAAAACTCCTTAATGTCTTGGTGTCTGCTAAGATACAGCCAAGGTTTGATATTAGCATGAAATTAGGAGGATGGAGTCAGAGGGAAGAATGTGTGCTACTCACTCTTTATTAAGTCAGACAAAAAGTTTCTGGTAGTTGCCTCAATTGCACATCGTAGTTTCCCCTAGAATATCTCCCCTCGAGGTGGCTGAATGTCATAAATCCCCAGAAACTTCTCCTCTGCCTCATCTCTGAACTTCTGGATATCACTGACTTCCTATTATTTGTAAGGTTGAGGGTTACCAAACTTTCATTTGTTCAAACCTAAGCTGTAGCTTTTCAGAAGTATTTCAATAAAGAATTTTCACCAGGGAAAGACACAACCAAAAAGGAGAACTTTTCCCTCATGAACATAAATGCAAAAATACTTAATAAAATCCTGGCAAATAGAATACAGCAAATCATCAAGAAGATCATATACCAGGAGCAGGTAGGATTCATCCCAGGGATGCAAGGATGGTTCAATATTTGAAAATCTATGAATGTAATACTCTATATTAATAGACTGAAATCTAAAAACCACATGATCATCTCAAATGATGCAGAGAAAGCTTTTGACAAAGTCCAAAACCTCATATAATCCCAAATGGGGAAAAGCTGAAATCGTTTACTCTTAAATCAGGTGCAAGACAAGGATGTCCTCTATCACCCCTCCTATTCAATATAGCTTTGGAATCATTAGCAACAGCCATTACAAAAGAGGGAGAAATAAAAGGAATAAGAATACTTAAAGAAGTAGTTAAATTATCACTATTTGCAGATGGCATGATACTTTACTTGGTAGACCCCAAAAATTCCAGCAAGAAACTACTAGAACTGATATGGGAATTCAGTACCACAGCAGGATACAAAATCAATATGCAAAAGTCAATAGCATTCTTCTACACGGATAAAAAGCACACTGATAGGGAAACAAAAGAAACAACTTTTATAATTACACCTCGAAAAATGAAATACCTTGGAATTCATTTAACCAAGGAAGTCAAAGATCTTTTCACAGAAAACAACAACACCCTAAGAAAAGAGATTATAGAGGATTTCAGAAAATGGAAAGACATTCTCTGCTCCTGGATAGGAAGAACCAACATCGTGAAGATGGCCATACTCCCAAAATTGCTGTACAGATTTAATGCAATCCCTAATAAACTGCCATCAACATAACTTCAAGACCTAGAGAAATCGTTCCTAAAATTTATTTGGAAGCACAAACGACCCAGAATAGCAAAGGCAATCTTGGCCAATAAAGACAAGGCAAGAGGCATCGCAATTCCTGATTTGAAATTATACTACAAAGCCACTGTGATAAAATCAACATGGTATTGGCAACAAAATAGACCTGAGGATCAAAGGAATAGATTAAAAGGTGCAGAACATTCTATGAACACACTCAGCCATCTGATCATCGAAAAAGGGGCCAAACATGCTTACTGGAAGAAAGATAGCCTCTTTAACAAATGGTGCTGGAAAACATGGCTTTCTACATGCCAAAAACCAAAACTTGACCCAGCTCTATCACCATACACTGAACTAAAGTCAAAATGGATTAAAGATCTAAACATTAAAACAGAAACACTCAGTCTCCTGGAAGAGAAAGTAGGAGGAACTCTTGAAGACATAGGAGTAGGTAAAGAGTTGATGAAAAAACATATATTCACACAGGAAACACTTGAAAGAATCAACAACTGGGGTCAACTCTTCTTGAGGAGCTTCTGCATGTCAAAAGAAATTGTCAACAAAGTGAAAAGACAAATCACAAATTTTTAAAATATCCTAACTAATAAGCAATCAGATGAAGGTCTGCTGTCTAGAATATAGAAAGAACTAAGATATAACAGGACTCTAAGACTAAAAGACCCTATTCAGAAATGGGCATCTGAGATGAATACACACTTCTCAAAGGACAAAATTAAAGAAGGGAATAAACGTATGAAAAAATGCTCCACATCGTTAGCCATTAGTGAAATGCAAATAAAAACAGCACTGAGATACCATCTCACTCCAGAAAGAATGGCTATCATAAGGAAATGAACCAACAACAAATGTTACAGAGGTTGTGGAGGAAAGGGAACACTTCTCCACTGCTGGTGGGAATGTAGACTGGTACAACCATTGTGGAGGTCAGTGTGGAGACTCCTCAAAAGAGTAGGACTAGAAATCCAATTCAACCCAGCTATCCCCCTACTGGGAAATTTCCCAAAGGAACTGAAAACATTGTATCATAGTGATATATCTGTATCTATGTTTATAGCAGCACAATTTGTGATAGCCAAATCTTGTAAACAACCAAGATGTCCATCACATGAAGAATGGTTGAAAAAGATGTGGTATTTCTATATAATGGAGTTTTAGTCAGCTATTAAGAATGATAAGCTTGAAGCATTAATATTGAAGTCGATGCCACTTGAACATATACTCAAGTGAAATAAACCAGACACACATGTGTAAATATCATATAGTCTCCCTAGTATAAGAAGTGAAAAGCAGAAATACAAATAGAAATTTACAACAACAACTAAAACCAGTTGAGTCAGATAAGGCAAAGTGAATGGCATATGCTGCAGGGTACTAATCAGCTTTTCTTCTGGATGGTTACACAGATCAAAATTGCAGAAATAGAAGCACTGCAAGGCCAGCCACAAATTTGGCCCTAGCATTTCAAGGTCAACAAAGACTCAGGACACAGGACAACTTTTACTGTAATTTCATGAAACTCAGTTGTGCCCCAAATTTTCTGAACAAGGAGATTATAGAGCCACAGAGAAAGGAGTGTACCTGGGGAGTGTCACATTTAGAGAAAAGTTTCTCTCAGGCTCGCACAGAAAACAAACTGGTCAAGCATTGACCATGACTTATCCACATGCATGACACAGAGAAAGGATCTAAAGAATAAAATACAAGATTACAAGATAAGCCATGAGGGGATTTTACTGACCTCATTAGAAACAAAAACTGCATGATTTGGTATATAGGTCTTGCTCTACCTAGGTCTTAACCATCCAGCAGAAAAGTATAAAAATGAGGTATACAATGTGGGGGCATAGTAATAAGTTGAGCTGTAAATGGCTACGGTCTACAACTTCTTCAGATATCTCACCATTGTTGTGGAATGCTGGACTGTGTTGGATTGTGTCATGGAGTTCAGGCACCTAAATTGGTTGAATGACAATGGAGTGCCATTCTTTGACAGGTGTACATAAAGGAAGGGGTATAGAAAGGAAGAATCGTGATATGTGTGTATGGACAATACAGTTGGGATAGATACGCCGTGCTTCTACATAATTCTATGAGAGGCAAGATTTGCACTGATGGTGATTGGACAGGATATTATGTCAGCTTCTAGTACTATGGACAACCACTAGGAAAATAACATGGTACAAAGTATTAATTATTGAGTCTGATATAATGCAGGTATAAAAATAAGATATGTAAACAGCTACACTCTCTTAATTTACTGATAAGAGACATCTGTTATAATAATATCTGTAAGTATAATATCATGTATGCACTTTGTAATACCAAAACATTATGAAAACAGTTTGCAATGTATTAATTTGTCAAATCCATCCTCTTCAGGTGTCTTAAAACTGTCTCATTGATATTTGTACTTTAATAAAATAAATAAAATACATAAAATTTAAAAATAAAGAATTTTCATTTTATACCTTTGAATTAAATTTTCTTTCTTACCAAAGAACCCTACAGGCTTGTCTAAAGCTTACTTGTGAATTATTCTTAAAATTTCAATCAATTATAATTTTTTTCCAGATTCAATAAAATATTGAGTTTTAGTATCTACTCATATAAATACAGAAATAAATTAAAAATCGGTGAAAGTGTAGTAGATGACAGAAATCATATTATTAATCATTTTTGAATGCCGATAATATTTCCTTAATAAACCTGGTTATGAACTAAGAGAGAAGTTTGTTTTTCCCAGGAATAAGTACACAGTACAGTAGATTTTATTACAATTACACAAGAGAGTTAATCTACAATAGAGGATACTATTAACCTAGAAGAAATTGAGCAAGAAACGTTTAATTTTTATTTTTTTTACCATTTATTTTTATTTTATTGAAATACAAATGTCAATCAGACAGTTTCAAAACACCATAACCATACAGACTCGATGAAATAATACATTGCAAACTGTTTTCATAACGTTTTGGTATTGTACAAGGTGCATATATGATATTATATTTACAGGTTTTTATATAGCTGAATTATATCAAAGATTCAATAATTATTTACCTAGTGGATGACCATAGCACTAAAAGCAGACATAATATCCTGTCCGACCACCATTAGTGCAGATCTTGCCTCTCATAGAATTATGTAGAAGCACAGCGTTATCTATCCCAACTGTACTGTCTATACACACACATCATGATTTTTTTCTTTCTACAACCCTTCCTTTGTCTACACCTGTCAAAAGTGGGCACTCCATTGACATTCAACTACCTTAGGTGCTTGAAATCGACACCACAATCCAACACAGTCTAGAATTCTGCAACCATAGGGAGTTATTCAAAGAAATTGTCGACCATATCCATTTACAGCTCAGCTTAATATTATGGGCTCACGATGTATACTTCATTTTTATACTTTTATACTTTTCTGCTGGATGGTTAAGACCTAGGTAGATCAAAACTTATATACCAACACATGAACTTTATATTTCCTATGTGGTCATTGAAGTCTTC
>PVKA01008711.1:0-71728 GCA_004027165.1 Ctenomys sociabilis
TCAAAACATAAAAGGCAAAATTCCAAGGTAAATACTTAGAACATTTTAAAAAGATTAAGCCCTAATCTTAAAAGAAGAGTTCATAAAGATTAGCAAGAAAAAAATTGTGCTAGGAGGGTATATCCATAAACTCACCATTCTTTTTTTTTTTTCCTTTTTTTTAAACTTTCAAAGAGCAACATAAGGAAAAGAAAGCAAAACCCTATAGGATTTTGCTGAATTAGAACACAGACTGTCTAATGTTTCTGAGGACTGCCTAAAGAAATGTGTTCATGTAGGAATCTAGTTGCAAGTAAGTATGGGAGGGAACTGGATTCAATAACCTAGGTTCTATAATAACTCAAAACAAACATGCTTCTGGCAGTCAGGGACATGCCCTGAGGGCAATAGTTGAATTTCTTGTCTGTAAGGAGGGTTCAAGAATGGGGATAAATGGGCAGTGTGGGAGTTCCCTCCTCCCATAACTGCAGGGGGTAGCTTTTTTTTTTTTTTTTTTTTTTTTTTTGCAGTACCAGGCATTGAACTCAGGATCTTGCACTTGCCAGGCAAGCACTTATTCTACTGAGCCATCTCCTTGGCTCCGAGGAGGTACCTGAGGACATAACACACTGGGAAGAGCTATGCACGCAGGTCACACTGGCAGAAGGGAACATGGGTTTATCTGGGTCTTGTAAGTGAGCTAATCTGAGCCAGAGCTGGCTGTGCAACATTTGGAGGATCTTATTATCTAAAAAAAACTTCCAAAAATTCCAAATCATAGAAATACAAAGACACAAAATTCATACAGCATCTGTATAAACATAGCATTAAGAGGGAGGAAAATATCATTATATTTTATTGAGAAAAGACACAGTGATGATGTTGCTGGGATAAATGAAAACTGTAAATAAGTATCATGGATTTGAATTTTTAAAAAAAAATCTTTGTTTAAAGAAAAAACAAAGAGCAGATATGTAAGACTTCAGAAAAATCCCTGTAAAGGTGGCAGAAAGAATGGAAAAGAGGTAGAAGGAAGAAACTGGGACTAACAGAAGAAAATGCAACACAGAAGAGACTCAGGAGAAGCAGCACAAGGCTGAGAGACACTGCAGGCCATGGTGATGGGCGCAGGGGGAGAAACAAAATCAGTGCGTGAAATGAGGTAGCTGAGAAGGGGTAAAAAGGACCCAAAAGAAGGGAGGAGGGCTGGGGATATGGCTCAGTGGAATAAGCACTTCCTTGGCAAGTGCAAGGGCCTGAGTTCAATCCTCAGTTCTTCCAAAAAAAAAAAAAAAAGAAGTAGGAGGTTTGCCATATCTTCACTGAATCCCTTATGGAAGAAAATGAGATGGAGCAATTAGAGATTATGTTTGAGAAGATTTGCCTGAAAAGAACAAGTGTACCTATTGAAAGGGCACTGCTGCCATGAAAATTAGCCTGTTTTTGTTAACACCAAGAGTATTCTAATAAAATTACAGGACTTAAACTGTCAGACAGAAACGATGGAGTCACTTTTAATGATTTAAAAATCAGGTTGGCCCTAAATTTTTCCATAGCAATCTTCAATCTAATCAAACTCTTTTCAGAGTGTACAAAGCATAACACTATTGCTTTATGCATGGACAAGTTGTGTTTTTCCCATGGAATCTTCTGGAAGAAATTACTAGAAAACAAGCATTAAGGAAATGGAAGAAAAGTAGGGATAATATGAAGCAGACTTGCTATTGAACATTACATATATTTACATATTCATATTTTAAATATAAAATATTTAATATATAATAATAATCATATTTAAAATATCTATATTAATGCATATATTTATATGGTGAACATTCCATATATTTATAGAATCACTATGACTAGCATGGAAAAGTACACTGGCAGACAGAGGGAAACAGTACGCTAGTGATGTTAAACTCTACAGCACATACAAATCACCTGGGGAGCTGAATAAAATGCAAATTTAAAAAAATTAGCAGGAGATTCTGTATTTCTAACAAGGTCTGATGTAATATTAATGCTGCTGTTCCTAGAACATACTCCAAGTACCAAGTATTTCCTTATAATAATAATGTAACCAGTAAAATCAGGAGAAAAAAATTGATGGAAATTAAAAGATGTCTGATTATTCATTCATCTATTACAACTGTGAATTAAAAATAATATCAACTCCTAATAAATCAACTGAGTGGGGCCAGGGAGGTAGCTCAGCAGTCTAAGCAGCTGCCTTGCAAGTGTGGGTCGATCCCCAGTACCATGTGCCATGCCGACCCTGGAAGCAGGCAGGCCTGGCCGGCGATTAGAACCTGGAGTAGGTTCTAATGAACATGGCGATAATCCCAGTACTGAGGAGGCTGAGACGGGAGCATCTGAGCTGAATAGTGAGACCTTGTACAAAATAAATAAATAAAATATTAAATAAATAAATCAACTAAGCATTCTTGCTTCATAGCAGAAAGATAAATATTATAAAATGGATTATAGATCAAAATCAGGTGAGAGAGAAATGGGAGGAGATGCTAAAGAAAAGAAGACGTGATAATTTTTCTATTATTCATATAACAAAAATATTTTAGAAATAGCCTCCAAAAATAGAGGACCAGGGATTGTACATGAGACATTACTTTAAGGATAATTATTGAAATTAACTATAAACTTCATTCTTCAATAGTCAAAGAATTATAAATATGCAAAAGAAAATACAATTTGGTAAATGATATAAGTACTAACTGCAAAGATACATAAAATACTATGACAGGACTAACTGAACATATTTATTATGGGAATGATATAAATTATCAAATATTTAAGATCAAAAGACTAATAGTTATTTGATTACAGAGCAAACCATTGTGTATATCAGAGTTTATGAGCTTCCCTATTGTTGACATCTTGGGACGAAGAATCCTTTGAATGGCTGGGACTGGGCCTATGCTAGACCTTAAGGACATTTAGCAACAATCTAGATTGTTCCCACTAGATGTCACTAAAATACCCCCTGCAATCTTAACAATGGAAAATGTCCCCATACATAGCAAAATATAGCACACATGCAGATGGGGCACAAATAATTACCAGTGAGAACCATTGCTGTAGATATAAAATACATATACAAAATTATTTAGAAAAGGATAGACAAGATATGATATGCAAATACAAACAGGAAGTATAGATGGTGACAAGGTATTCATGTCAAACAAAAAGAAAGTAACTCCAAAGGTATAATATAAATAAGAGGAAAAAATCATCCATTATGATGTTAAAGGTTGAAATTTGCATTGAAGGCAAAAATAACATCAGAATAGAAAAATTATGTCATACAAAGAAAAAATAGAAATACAGTAATACTTCACTTTTTATAGTTTATGACTGGATGAAAGAGAAAATGTGAGGTAGATGGGATTGAAATAATAATGTAGGCCTCTTTGTATAAATTATATTAAAATAGAAAAATATTACTTTCCAATAATCATGAACCCTTAACCCAATAGTGTCTCAGGTAGCCAAGGAAACTCAACTATTTTCATAGGTAAGACTCACAAAGAATATATTTTCTGATCACAAGGTAACAAAACTAAAATTGTGAACAAAACTGAAAATATAATTAACTGCTAGAGGACAATGTTTTAATTTAGTGGTTAAAAATTTGCACACAAGTTTCAAAATTGACCATCTCAGAGTGTCTGTTGCAACTGATATCACATAGCCAAAGCAATTCTCAAGAAAGAGCAGTCTTAAATCTTCTCTATGTATAATAAAATTTGGAGCATTAGCATGCAAGAACAGGCAACATCATATGAGCAGTAACAAGAAACAACAGAAGGTAATGGTTAAGAAAAATGGAAAAGACAAAAATTATACTTGAAGATAAACAGCCACAGAAAATATACAAATTTTATAGAAGACAACGAGTACAAAATTGAGGAAAGTTGAACTACTGACTATTGTGCACAATACTTAGGGATTAAATTTCAAAAATACAAATGAAATATTTTACTGAAATTGATGCTGAAGAAATTATAAGCATTATTATTCTATAAGAGAAACAACATTTCTGGTTATCTAAATCTTGCTTCCCTAAAAATAAAACTAAGTTCTGATGGTGTCATAAGGGAATTACCACCCAATCTTTAATAGTAGGTGATTTCATTGCTATCTATCTAACCTATTTCAGATCATAGATGAAATGGAAAATTTCCAAAATATTTTTTAAGAAGAAAGCATAATTATAATTTTAAAATGGCAACATTAAGGTTTAGAATTGTACAAAAAGGAAGTAATAAACCAATATAATTTCAGACGTAGCTTTACTTCAGGCTCTCAGTCGACCCAGGCAGCAGCTTCATAAATTATGATGTAACTACTTGTATTCCTTTGTCATTGTTTTTAAGCTTCCTATCAACTGTAATACTAAGCATTCTGATTAAACTGTAAATTTTCTAGATCAATGTCTCTTGAATGAGTCAAAATTCTACATTGATGTTAGTATATTGACAGAATGTCATGTAACCTGACTGGTTCCGTGTTAGAATATCTGATAAGGAAACATTAAAAGAACAATAATATAAATATTTTGAAATATGCTTAGAAGGTATGCTACACAATAGGATGTGCATTCTAATTTAAAAGATACTAATAAAATAAATATATAAACCTCAGACCACAAATCGTTGTCAAATTTTCTTGGGGAATATTAGAAACGTTGGTTCTGCTTATGTCAAAACCAAGAAAAGGATATTGAGAATCAATGTTTATTATTAATAGGAGAGTTGTTCAGTACAAATAGATGAGAAAGAAATGAAAAGGATAAAATTTGGAGACAAGGAAGTAAAACATTATCTTGCAACTCATATAATTAAATATTTTGAAAACCAATAAAATCAACTCAGATTACTATGATAATGAAAGCACTCAAATGTCAGGGTACTAAGGTAATATACTGATGCCAAAAGTTTTCAGATTCACAAACAACATGTCAAAAGGTATGATGAGAGGAAATACTTAACAACAAGGATATATATATATATATGATAAATTTCTTATACAATATCTTATATAATATTTCTTATATATTTCTTATATATACTATATTATATAATATGTGTTTCTTATATATAATATACACTATATATATTCTGAGCTTAAGTACAAGTAAAAGTATTATATGAAGAAAATTTTAACATATTTTTAAAAGCCACTGAATTTGTCTGAAGAAATAGGCAAAGAAGGTGCTTGGATTAAAAAGATTCAGTATCATTAAGATGCTAATCCTCCTTAAGTTTACTTATAAATTTAACAAGATCCTGTTAAAAATAGAACTTCTTTTTCGCCCTCCAAACCAGTTGATTGAATAATGCATGTGAAAATTAACAAAAATAACCAGAAAAATCTAGAGGAATTTATGAACATTACCAATGAGAAACAATTGGGCAGACATATAAAAATGTATTCAATATGATGTTATTTGCATGAAAAAGAAAAATATAAACATGTGTAAAACATATATAAACCACATATGAAACATACAAGAAAAGAGGAAGAATAGTAACCAGTTGGGTGAATGGCAACCTAACTTCTTATGGGAGTGGTGGAGCGAGATCCTTCACTGAATATATTGTCACAAATTTTGAAGTTTGAGCAATGTAGTATTCCAAAGTGCATAAATACACAGAATACAAACCCATTCACAGAAAAGTGAGAAAAGAATAGTCATTTGAAACCAAAACCTTTGCACATCATTAATTACAAATATAAATTGTTAACATGAAACTATTGATACTCATTGTCTGTTACTGTCTCAAATATTCTGTGTGCAGTGTTTAACATGATGCTGAAATAAAACCCAGTGACCTGGGCATAGATGTGGTTTTAGGAGACATTAGTCTCTCTCATTTCCAAATATCCTGAAATTATCACCTTTTTATTTTTAGAGGAGGAAAAATAGATATATTAAAAGAGAGCAGATTTTTTCACAATCTCACCTCTCAATTGTACTGAACTATTATCCTGAATAGATCTAAACTTCTCTGTCAAGGCCTTTAATTTTATATTGTTTATAAAGGGCTAATGGCCTTCTACTGGTTCATTATACAGGCACTCAAATTAATACAAAGATAAAATAAAATTCTTTGTATGTGATAAATTTATTATTTAAAACTTATTACTAGAGCCATGACTTCATGGCAAACATCTTTGGAATCAGTCACAATGTGCAAGTTGCATGGCCAAGTATAGAGGAAGGCAGGCTTCAGGTACACGCTAAACATCTAGAACAGTGCCCCAAGGCAGCTGCAGCGATAATGTTCTAGCTCATTATGTGTACATTTAAAGAAATCCACTCAACTTTTAAGGACAATAGTTAAAATGATAATAATGAAAATCACTTAGCGAAGAGAGAAAGACTTATAAAATTCAAATAAATGATACATAGATGCACAAAATTATAAGCAAATGAGAACTGTTATTCAATCATTTTTTAGCTGAGTGATATAGGGAAAATTAATTAAAATAGCCTGACTATAGTTCAGTGGCCTCATTTAAAAATTGAGCTAATTACATTATCTAACTCATAAAGATCAATGAATACATTAGGACACTGCCTAATGTATAGTAAATGCTCAATAAAAGAAGCCAGTATTTCTGTTCCTATACGAAATCCCACTTCTCTCCGACAACTTTGGGAACTGCAGTGACTCCAGAGGTATTTCAGGCACATACAGAGATATTTTAGAAAATCAGCCATGTCAACAGTTGATAATTGTGATGGAGACAGAAAAAAAGAGGAAGAGGAAGAACAAAATAAATGAATGAAATGACAATAGCGGTGGTACTTATTAAAATCAGCAGTGAGAATACCGATAACAAGTGAGTGTGGGACTGCCCGTACCAAAGACTGAAATTGCCAGTGGAGGCAAGGCAAGCGCAGTCCTCCCCCAAGTTAATGGGGCATCATCAGTGTGCAGGTTGCTGGAGGGGTAGGAAACAGCTTTTGGCACCCTTGTATGTGGCCCTTTCAATGTGTAAAGTGTCATTATATAAAGCTAAGCAGTGATACTGCATTTTGAAGTGGTTGTTTGTATGAAAACTATTTTACCTATCTTATTGCCATTATATATTATGGATTCTGATCTTATGGTAAAAGGGAAAAGGCAAAAGGACTATAACAGTTGTGCAATATGTAAAAGATACAATGAATATCTTCACATGACTTAGATTATCACAGGAACATTTTGATCAGACTCACTTGACTGCACTTGCAACTTTAAGATGCAGAAATATATGCTCAGAACTCTGAATTCCTGAGCCTCTGCGCTCCTTTTGATGTCTGGGGTCACTGAGAAATGCAGATCTGGCTTGAGGAGCACAATGAGTAGTCAATGTTATTACTTGTCCAACACGAATAGCCTGTTGTGCAGCATCAGGCTTTTTTTTAGGTATGAATAAACTGAGCCTTGTTAGGTTTAAATAAACCATCCAGAATCACGTATTTAAATTTCAGGTACACTGGGCAACAAAGTCTCATATATTGATACCCAGAAGCATTAAACAAATTGATAAATTGATGTATGAATTGCTAAAATACATTTTGAATGTCAAAGGCCTGCATGGCTTTTTTCGCCTTCTAATTTCACTGTGTTCAGCTTCCCGAATTTTCCAAAAAACATAAGGTGGTGCTTGTTTTCTTTATTGCATTACTAAGGACTGCACCAAGGTCTCAACTTCAGTGACAACCACAGCCCTCTTTATAGATTCTACTTTTTTTAAATTTTGAGACAGAGACTAAGTGCTGAGTCACTAAGTTGTTTAGGGTGGGCTTGAGCTTGTGATCCTTCTGCCTCAGCCTGAAAAAGTTCAGGGATTATACGCATGTACACTCATACAGTGGTATAGCTGGGAATACGGCTGGGAAGTGGGAGGGGCAATCTCTCCTGGGTGCACACATGTTGTGCTGTACAGCATTTAAATACGTTAACATGTTGAATGTCGGCAAATTGAAGGACTTCCCTGAGCAGTAGGACTCTAGCTATTGCACTGCCAACATTCGAGGTGTGACAATTTAGATGAACAGGTAGAGATGTTTGCTATGTGTAAAGATATTTTACAAACACTCCTACATGCTCTAGATATACCCCTCCCTCTCAGTACCTTACACCCTTCCATTACTATTCCATGTTATTTATCATTCTTCAAAACAAAATTTCTTAAACCACTTGTCTCTACCTGCTGTCTTTCCTTCACTACCCCTTAGACCTCCACCTGTTCTAGGTTTTGTCACTGTGCTGAAAATGCCCTTCTTCTGAACACAATTCCCATGACATTTTACGAATCTGAAGACTGCCTGTGATCTTCATACTCTGACTTCTCAGCGGTTTGATGCCATTAGCCATGGCTTCTTTCTTAAGTTGCTTACTTTTCCATTGTAATCTCTGACGACTTAGTTGCTGCTCCTCCCTACACCTCCCTTTCCCATCACCCCTGCTCAGCCTCTTTGCAGGCTCTCCACCATGCACCCGACCCCCTTGGGCTCTCTCCTGAGTGCTCCTCTCCTCTTTCTCTACACAGCTTGCAGACCCACCCTCCCCACTCTGCGTGGCTGTCTGTGGCTCTAGTTTACAGCCTTTTGAGCTCCAAGATGATCTTTCCCACTGCTTCCTCAGTATGTCTAGCTATCAGCTTTATATTTCTGAAATTGAATTGAACATTCTTTTACTCCAAGCTTGAAACCTGCCACAACTACTATGATTCTTATTGTGAGACAGGAGAGATATGCTGAATAACTTCCAGGAACTATTCACTGAGTGAATTCATGACATTTTGAAGGCAGATAATTAGCCTATGATTTTTCTTTATAGTGTATGATATGTTTAAGGAGTACAATATCTTGTTTAAATATCTGAGGCCTTACAAAATAGCATGCAAGCATGCTCTCAGTGGCCTTGTGGGACACAGCAGGATAACCTTTGCACAAAATGCTCTAACTTGACCTGGGTCGTAACTTCCAGTGCCCTCGCTGACATTCATGGTTGGATGACCAGCTCCATAGAGCTCTGAGGTCCCTCTGTACAATTTGTTACTGGAAATGAAATTCTGTACTTTGTAAGCCAACCCATTATAAAATGGACTGACAACCTTGGATATTTAGCAAGAATTAAGCACAATCATGATTATGCAGTTTGCGAAGTTAATAAGTTGATAAGTGACTGCAGAGACAAAGGAATGTAACAGACAGTCAAATAGCCAAACAATGTATCAAATATTTTAGTCAAAATATACTCATTGAGCATTTCCTGTGTGCATGAAAATTTTTATGTTGCTATATATTAATTCATTTAGTGCTCCTAATAACTTTATAGGATGATTGTTGTCATAGATTAGGGGCCAATATCAAGGAAATAAAACAATTTATCTTAGGTCATGTATCTATGTGCAATAAAGTATAACAAGCATATTACAGATGAACTCAATAAGCAAAGCTTGATTGTTTTATACAATGAATGTAGATATAACACAAATAAGCAATTCACAAAGAGGAAACACATTTAGTATGGCTGTTATGCAATGAAATACTGATTTTCCTTTCCCTAAGTGAAGGGATGAGCAAGAGAAGATAGAAAAAAAGGAAGGAAAGGAGGAAAGGAAGAAGAGATGAGTGGAAGAAGAGGGGAAAGGAAAGGAAGGAAGGGGAAGGTAAAGGAGGAGAAAGGAAGTTAAAGGAGGAGGAAGGAAGGGAGGGGAGGGGGAAGGGATTGGACAAGGAAAAGGGAGGGATGAGAGAAGAGAGGGAGGAAGGAGGGTTCTTGATGTTAAGGAGGTTGGGAGAGATTGTTTGGCTCCCTGCTGGCAGCAGCATTGTGACCACAGCAGTTAAAAATGACAGATTCAGAGTACCAATGTCTCTTCCTGAGATTTTAGTATGAGGAAACAAAGAAAATAAAGCTTGTGTACCAAAATGATAAATTCATGATTATAGTACAGTGATGTTACAAAAAGTCAGATGCCTAGAGATAAAATGTAATATAATTCATGAAGTCTATAGATTATCCAAGCATTTAAACACCCATTGTGAAGGCTGGCATGTAGCTTGGTGGTACAGTACTTGCCTTGCATGCACAAGGTCCTGAATTCAATTCCCAGGGCCACAAAACAAAAGGCAAGCAAACAAACAAACAACAGTACCTGGTAAGATACATGACAGATATGTATGATAGAATAAATAAAGAAATTAATATAAATTTTATATTTATAAATTATTTTTAATATTTAATAATTGTATCTGAATTTTATTTTGAGCTTTACAATACAGGATGCGAGAAAACATAAAAATTAAAATAGTTGCCATGTTAATTGTAATATTGTGAATTTCTTTATTAAACATTTTTGTTATTACATAATTTATAGAGTAAAGTAAAATTCCGTAGAAAGCCAGCATTCAGATGGGGCATGGCAGGTTTACTAGCTTTATTCTGGAGCTTGAAAAGAGGCCCCATAATTAGGAAGAGACTGTGGCTTTGAACAGAGACCAACGTGGCTGCTGAATTCTGGCAGTAGTGTGTGGTTTTATTCAACTAGAATAAATTTGAAATTTAGCTATTTAACCTGAAAATAAGTTTAGACATTTGGGTCAGTAGTCAATAATATTTAGTTTTTTGTCTTTTTTTTTTTTATTATTCTTTCCTTAAGCATACACTCTTATGACTTTCAGGTTATAAAAAAGTGAAAAAAAAAAGAAAAAGAAGCAAGCAAAAAGTGCATATTGCCAAAGAAAATTTCAATTTCATAAATTCTATTAATTGAAAAAGATTTCATTAGCAAGCCTCTTCTTTGGATGTCATCCTCAGTATCATCATATTTTTAAAAAATTTTCATATTCAGTTGTTGAAAAACTACAGATGACAGCAATTTTGGCAAATGGGATCTTGGTCCAGTTATTAGAATATGACCTTCCTCTGTTCAGCCACGTCCATGTCTGTGTCCCTCAGCATGCGCAATCTGACGTAAGGGTGAATGAGCGTGCCAACTTGCTTAGGACCACATTTCTCATCTTTGGATTCAAAATCTAGATGGTCTCTCAGGATAGCAGTGGTTTCAAGATGAAGAGAGGGAGGTATCCTTTGAGAAGGTGGAATTCTTCCTCTTTGTTATGCTGATGAGTTTTGCAAATCCTAACTGATAAACAACTGCTGGTACAGTCATTGGTTTAAGTGATGTAAGTATTTTTCAATGTTTTCAAATAAGTTTTTATTATAATGTATGTGGGAAAGAAATAATCATCAAATTTTAGTATGCATATTTCAGGAATTATGCAAGCCAGTATATTTGTTAAAGTATTGTAATGTCTATTTATATTTCTTTGTTGACTGATTTTGCAATTTTGTTTTTTAATTATTTAGTACAAGGTCTCACTGCTCAGCTCAGACTCATAGTGATCCTCCTGGTTTCAGCCTCCCTACTGCCGGGATTCTAGGCATGTGCTACCATGCCTGGTCTCAGTGACTGGCTCAGCATGTGCAGGGCCAGAGCTGGTGTGATGTATGGTGCCAGAGACGAAACTGCACTCCCTGCACTTCCCTGAGCAGGCGCTTAGTGCCCTGAGCTCTCTCACAGGCCCCAAGTTTCTATTTTTTATAATGTGCAGAAATACATTGTTATGCAAGGTATGATAAAAGTTTGTTTAAATTTTAAAAGTATACAGTTCACCAAACAGTATGGACATATTTCAGGAAGAGGCATAGTGTGTCATGTTTTCAACAGATGGTGTTACCTTGATATGGGAAGCCTAGAGCATGTTGTATATTGCAAAGGAACCAGTACACTGCTGGCCCCCTAAGAGGGCAGCGACCTCAACGTGCAGGTTACCCAAGCAGCAGTTCACCTTACTAATAAATGTCTGAAAGCTGATGGCCATTACTCTGAGCACTCTTGTAATTGTAGAGGCCAAAAGTAACTTGTATTAATCCCATGGTGTCTTAACAAATTTAGTATTAAAAACATCTGTGCAAACTTTTCATTTCCTGCATGTGTACACATTTTCTTTGGTAGACTCCATATAAAAATAAAGACATGGCCATTCCTTTCCCTCAAAATAATTCCCCAACCTTAAAAACTCTTAGTGAAAGATTCTTGCTGCTTTTTGAAGCAATTGTGGAAGTCTTCTTTCATGTCTTTAGTTGTGTTGTTGTGGCTACCTCAGTGTCTTGAACTGACCCAAAGTACCTGCTTTTCATGGTCATTTTGATCATAGGTAGTAGCCGAGAACTGCACAGTGGCAGACCCAGTAGGTAAAGTGGGGGAGGACATACTGTAATGTTTCTATTTGACCAAAATTGCCGTGATAGAAATTATGTGCAGCACACCTTTGCCACGATGGAGGATGAAGTCATTTGTCCATGCTTAGGCTATGTTCTATGCATGTTGCTTTTTAAATTCTCTAATAAGCCCTTATAAGATTCAGAATTCATTGTAATCCTATATACAAGCTTGTATCTAGATACAATTTACATGCTATCATCAAGATTAAAAAACACACATCATTTTGATGTTGAATTTTGATTGATAACTGGGTTATTTTCATTGAGGCTAAAGCCTGACACCTGTGATGGTATTTCTTTTTTATTTTCATGTATTTGGTACAGAGTCTCACTACGCAGCTGGGACTCATAGTGATTCTCCTGTTTTCAGCCTCCCCAGCACTGGGGTTAAAGGAATGTGCCATCATACTCAGACTTGGTGACTGGTTCAGCACACTGGAGAGCGAGGCTGGTATGGCACGTGGTACTGGGGATCGATCCCCAGTCCATGCACTTGCCTAATCAGGTGCTTAATCTGCTGAGCTATCTCGTTGCCCTTGTTGGTATTTCTTTGAAAGCTGAAATGTGAAGCCTTAGGATGGGGTGACTCCAGCGAAGTTCACACGGGGCACTCCTGCTGTCTCCTAGTCAAAATGCCTGGAACCATTTTCCTACTCACCTGCTTGATGTTCAAAACCTGTTGTTAAAACGCTTTGAATGAAACCTTAAAGGATGTTCAAATCTTTGAGAAGTTCCTTAGTAGTCTATTGTTGTTGTTCTTTTTACTTACTCCTTCAACATTATTTAGGTTTTTGATGCTGCAAGACATCCTGATCTCTCCTCTTCTCAATTCACAACCATCGTGACATTGCCACAACCCTTTGTAAATCATTTTCAGGTTCAGTCCAGCCTCGTAGTAAACTAATTATGTGCCCTATATGTTTCTTTAACACATTTTAGCTGTTTAAAACAAAATTTTGTGTTTGTGTTGTTTGTGATCTATGATTTATGACACACATTAACACACAATTTCTCTCAATCTTATCTCACAATTGACCAACTGCACTAAACAAGTCAACACGTGTCATACACTGTTACTAAGTGCTGCTTCCCAGTGAAGACCTTTCCTGGTGGATGCCACGGGGCAACAGCAATCACCCTATGTTTTGATCACACTGGAATGAAACAGTGTATGACTATATGTGGACTAGAGGACCAGAAAATTTAGAGCTGGTAGTGCATTGCTTTTTCAACATCAAAGTTTACTTGAAAGTAAAATTATTACAGGGTTAATATAGAGTAAAGAATGGTATAGATAGTAACACAAATGTGATTGATATAAGCCAGAAGATTGGGAAAAGAATTACTAAAATTTTAAGATACTGGCAGTGAATATTGGATGGCAGAGGAAAGTATTTAGAAGCATTTAAGTAAAATATCTTTCATGCGTGGGCCTTTGTCCAGATGCATAGAATGCTGGGAAAGCTGGCCATCCCAGAATGGCATAGGGCTGTGGATCCAAACAGAAGGGTAGAGGACCCTCGGGCATAGGTCTACTAATTTCAGATCTTGCATCACACTTGACATATTAGTTCATGACTGACTTGGAGTGAAGAGAAACTTGACGTTCCTGCACCATAAGATAAAAGACCTACATGAAGATAATTCATTCAGGCGGTCATATTTTTCTCTAAGTACTCCCTACTCTCTTCCCCTGAAAGTGTGGATACACTGCAAGGTAATGACAAAGAAACTACTTCCCAGGACAAATTACAAATTAGCCTTAAATAGTGTATTTTTTGACACACTAAAACTAAAACATGTTGGGGGCTGAGAGATGGTTCAGTAGAATAAGTGCTTCCTTGGCAAGCACAAGGGTCTGAGTTCAACCCCCAGTTCTGGAAAAAAAAAAAAAAAAAAAGAAAAAACTAAAAAAACCAAAACATGAGTAAGCTTATTATTATTATTTTTTTTGGACCAAGAATTGAACTCAGGGGGCTGGGGAGATGGCTCAGTGGAATAAGTGCTTCCCTGGCAAGCACAAGGGCCTGAGTTCAATCCCCGGTTCTGCCAAAAAAAAAAAAAAAAAAAAGAATTGAACTCAGGACCATGCACTTGCTAAGGAGGAACTGTGTTGCTGAGCTATATCCCCGGGCCCTAAAATTAAAACAAAGCACTGTTCTACAGTATCAATTTATAAGATGATATCTACTTTGATTGTTTTAAAAGCAAAGTAGAATATGGGCTGTATATCTTCCTTTAAACAATTGATGAATAAATTCTGTAAAAGAATGTTTGCAGGTATTGATTAAATAGTCTAGTTCTGAATCAGTGTAATTCACTGGAGAAAAAACTAAACACTTCACTGTGAGAATCATCTTTGATTCACTTGTTTAGTGTGAGATAGAGAATAGGTTGCAAGTTGTTTTTGCCAAATAATTAGCTATTATTAACATGAGAACTGTATGTCAACAAATGGACTAGAAGACCACCCACAGTACTTAGGCCAAAGTAAGAAATTGTTGATTTCTGGTTTCTATGCTCAGGAACATTTTAAAAACAACAATAAATGAAAGATCCAACCCATTTGCATGATTTTGTTTTTGTATCCAGCTTCACTTCTAGTTGTTTATGATTATAAGGATGTTTTTGATCTCGGCCTGGCCCCTTCATTCTAGACTTTCCCTGCAACGCTGTATAATTGTTTCATGCTTAGACATTCACCTCCTTCCAATTTACCTAGACTTCACTGTGGGTAGCAAAAGGCAAAAAGGACAAAGTTTCTATCTAGAGCCCCAGTGTGAACTTCTGCCTTTTGGGCACTTCTGGGGCAAAGAAATGAAAGCCCTAGAGACTTCTAGCTACAGGTAAGGATGATTTATTAAATACTGACCTTTAATTAATCTGCCTCATCAGATACATTCCTCTACATAGAGAAATCTAGGTCTGGCAGGGATTCTGAGCTGTCATAAAATTCACCTACACTCAATTTGGTCAAGATGTACCAGAGGCTCAAAGATGTTGGTTTAGACACTTCTTTATCTCCTTCTGATGGCTGACGGCTTTCATTGCTGCGACTTCACTGTGCTATGGCTTATTTCTTTTGTCTGCTGTTTCAATATGAAAAATAACTGTAAGCTTCTGAAGAATAAATTTTTTACATGGTAGGAAATATCCTTTTTTAAGTGATACCAGGCATTTGATTGATAGATTTAAAGCCATTCATGTAGTTTACTTCATGGCAAGGGCTGCTAGCTTTTCCTCATTGGTCAGTACTGTCTTACCTATTTTCTTTATTCTTTTTTATTCATTATCTATTTATTTAGAGAGAAGCACATATAGACACACAAACACCAAGATAGTTGAAGTCTGTCTTAGGCTTATGAGTTTTACAAAGATTTTCCTGTATCTTATCTTAATTAGTGAGGTTAAAAGAAATAAATGGAACATAAGAAGTGGAAGTTGATGGAACAAGGACTTGAGGAACACTATTGTGTCTCTAATATCTTCATGTGGGTTGGAGGCCATCTGGATGGCATTATGGGAAAAGGGCAGCCTGCTGGGATATTTGGAACAGAATCAGGTATATTAGATAACTTAAGCAATGCAATTCAAATTCGGAACACCTGAAAGGAACAAAGGAGACAGGGAGCTATAGAGGAAATATTTGATTGTCATATGAGTATTACAGATAGGAGCAATTGTTGTTCTGGTGACACAGATGTACAATGTTAATATGACCCAAGAACAAAAGTGGAGTTACTCAAAACAAAGATAGAATTCATGTGCTTGTAGTTGTTTTACAGGAAAATACTTTGGCCTTTATAATGAATAGGAAAACCATGAAGTCCCTTCCCCCTTTAAAGCAGAATATTCCTGTTTAATTTTCTGCTTATTTTGCAATGTTAAATTCACCTAAAAGATATAATTCTGATTCTAATAGCTTTTCTAGAATTTTGCAGCTTTTAAGGAGAAAACAACTTCTTATTGACTTAACATATTCCTTAAAGAAAAAGCCTATTTAGAAATAATTGCCAAATTTGTTATAAATATATTGTTTATATGTTATATATTATAGACCAGTATTTTGTAAGCAAAAGAATGTGATCCACAGGTTCAAAAACCCTAACTTAATCAACTAAAGGAAGTAATATATTAAAGAATTAATTCTGAATTTTTACAAGTTTGATTAATGTAGGTGGTTTAAAAAATCCAGCATGAAGGCACAAAAGCAACTGTCATTTTTTTCACCATTGGGACATTTTAAGTTGTAGGACAGCCACTTCTATTTACTAACAAAATTAAAAGATATTTGCTAACCTTTTAAGTAATAATGTGTCCCCAGTGGTGTCGTGAAAACACAAATGCAAATGGCTGTACTTGATCACATAGTGGTCACACAGACAATAAAAACATATTTCCACTATCTATAAACTAACCACCTAATTATCTGTGTACTATGTGTTTGCACATATACATATATTGTATACATACTTGTATATGTATATACTTGTATATACAGAAGATAATGATAATCATGATGAAAATGCATATTTAATTAAGCCCACTTGGGGACCTGCTATTCATGATTTGTACTTTGAGAATCATTGATTAGAAGATTTCTTATTTGTGTCTATTGAGATGTCCTGTTTTTATCTCTATGGAGAAAAAAGAGGAATAGGGCAAATGGAATAGATCTGTAAAGATGAGATCATAAATTAGTGTTAAATTCCTAAGACATTTAATAATTGCCCAATACAGTAACCTCTTGTTGACAGAAAACTGACCCAATAAGACTATTGGTTTTAGATTAGCAGCACAGCTAAAACTCTCATAAGATTCAACTCCAAGACTTCTGACTTCTAGTTTAGTACTGTTTGGTATAGGAGTATGAGAATGAAATACAGATAAGATTTTTATCATAGAAGTTGAAGAAAGTATTATTTGCTTAATATGGATGCAAATAACAAAATTACTTTGTTCCTAAATTAAATAAAAATATTTTGAACTTTGTGATTGGTTCTAAATGCTATAGCACACATCACTATTAAAGTAAGAAATTTTTTTCTATTCTACAGCTGAAGGAAATTGTTTCATTTCACAGTCCTTTAATCTATGAATGGAACTGCTAAATGAAGAGTGGTTATTACTATTTGGGGTGATGTGGAGTATAAGCAGAAATGCTTTGGGGGTATCAAACGTGGAACATCAGATTTGAAAGAAAATTAAATTTTCTCTGATGCTCTGCTTCATTTTCTGCAGTTCCATTCAACTTTCACCCCTTGCCAATTGTGCTTTACCTGTTTGGACTGTGTCATGCATCAGTTTTGGGGGTTGCTAGCTACCCATTCAAATTCCAATTGCTGATGTCAATTTTTCTGTTTCTGTGCCACCTTTCACAGAGCTCAGAAGCACACATCTTTCCATCAGAGGCTTTCATTTTTCCCCAAAGTCAGGATTTCATGCTTAGTCAAAAGAGGTAATGAAAAATAAAATATTCATTTACATTTCAGGCATTTTCCTATGTTTGTACCCCAAACTGAATATTATTAAGTCTTGTATTTATTGGAGTAAAAATGATTTTTGATGCCCACACTTTATCTTCTCCATTCTATTAGCATGCTCATACATTCCAGAGTCTGTACAAGGTTCTGAAGACTAAGGAATTGAATAAAAAAAGGAGGCTACCCAAAGTGTATTCACACACTTCATTCACAAACTTTAGAGTTCTAAAGAGGCCACAAAAGGAGGAAAACAAATGCTGTTCTTGAATATATAATGCACCTGATATTTAAGTCAACAACGCTTGATGACCATTCAGTCACAATGAAGGCTTCTGATTCTCTCTATATAGATATAATGTCTGATTGCTCTTATTAGAGGATTTGTCTATGTGGGAAAATGTACAGTTGCCTTAAACTGTCAATATTTAGACTGAAAAGTAAAATAATTTTTTGCTTCAAATAAGCTTCACATTTCATTAGTGTCATAAATGTGTGCAAAGATTGCACATTGCAATGGCCTCAATTACAAGTGGATTGCATCTAGTGGGACCTTAATACAAACTTGTTGAAGGAATGAATGAAAAAATGGCAAGAGCAAAGACAAGATCTTCCAAGAGGTTCTACAGATGACCTAATGATGATAATGATGATAATGTTATCATTTTATCTGGGCTTATTTTGAGAAAAGCTCTGAAAGTGCTATATAATTACATTTTACATTTCCAACTGTCCTAATATGAGAGAATTATTATTGTTCCCATTCTACAGATAAACAACCTCAGAGAATTAGCATAATATGTGAGTAATCAAATGGTAAATATTTAAATGACAAAATTTGTTAAAGTAGGAGGCACATTGACATTAATCTTCCTAAAAACACTCTCCTTCACTTTGCATACACTGATCCCATTATTCTTGCCACTTTCTGAAGCAATTCCAAAGTGTCTTTTCATGGTCCCTTCTATGTCCTAATTCAAAACATTTACAATTTCTGACAAAACCTTACGGTGCCACGAGATCTGGCACTGTGAAACTTCTGGATGTTTCTGAAAGTCAAAAGATAAAGAAAGGTCAACATTTGGAATTTATTCAGGACATTAAGGTGACCACGATACCACAAATAAAGGCTTGGACACTTCTAGAACTGCTTCAAACCATGGCAAGAATGATGGGATACATGCAAAGTGGGAGATTAACAGCAATGTGACTTTATTGTAATATTGGGTTTTGTAAAAATGAAACATTCCCCATATTTTGTTTTCATGTCTCTGTCTAAATTCACAGAACTAGTAAGTAGCAGTTCTAAGTCTTCATCCCAGGTCCATCTGATACTCCAAACAAAAATCATTATCCCATAGAAATGGATTTCCTTTAAGTCGTGTGTATTTGCTCCTTAATTTAAAGTTGTACCAAACTCTACAGAAAAAGCAAGTCTTCAAAGATCGTAGCCAGAGACAGAAAGCCCAGGACCATGCACTTGTACAAGTGTAGCACGTGTTTTCAGTCCTTCAGGATCTGTCATTTAAGAAGACCCTTTTGTAAATGGTCCTCCCGGAGGTGTACAATGCGCGATCTTCATGCATGTTTATGACACTGACGAAATGTGAAGCTTACTTGAAGCAAACAATTCTTTTACTTTTCAGTCTAAATATTGACAGCTCAAGGCAACTGTACATTTTTCCTGTATACCTCAGGAATTATTTTAGTCAAAAGACACATCCTAGGAGAGCTCTATCACACAACCTTAAATGTGGAAAAGTATTCTTGGTGTAAACTAAGAATCTCATTTACTAAAATAATATTAATAAGAATGTATATCCCCCAAGATACTTTAAATAGCAAGAAATCATGCAATTATTATTATGAATAAATACTACAAATGTTTCTATTGTCCAGGAAATTAAATCACATTGTTGAAGAATACCTCTGAGTTTTCTCAATTTTGTTCAATAAAGATTCTACCAAAGGTAATTTTGATTCATCCTATGGTAGACATCAAAAAATAGACAACCTGGCAGATGCAATGTCATATGATGGATATGAAAGCATTTTCACTTAATCTTTGGCATGTTATTTCACTAATCTATTTTTTAAAAATATTTCCAAAGATAAGACTGCCTGGCAGTCTTAGCTTGAGTTGATCCTTCAAGCTCTCGATTGCAGTTCCTTAATTTAAGAACTGCTTTCCAAGTCTTGAAAAGAGCCGTTTAACCATTCATCCCAGGAACATAAAGCTTCATCCTGGTGAGTACTCCAAAGATTCAGTTTATATTTCATTATTCGTTCATGCCTTGTCTTAAGGGAACAAAAGTGATGGCAACATCCTTTCCTTTCCTTTTCTTTCCTTTCCTTTCCTTTCCTTTCCTTTCCTTTCCTTTCCTTTCCTTTCCTTTCCTTTCCTTTCCTTTCCTTTCCTTTCCTTTCCTTTCCTTTCCTTTCCTTTCCTTTCCTTTCCTTTCCTTTCCTTTCCCTTCCTTTCTCCTTTCCTTTCTCCATTCCGTTCTGTTTCTTCACTTTGTATGTGCAATGAAGGTCATACTCCTTATCGTGACTCCTTGTTCCACCCATATTTTGCCCTTCTCCCTCAATTCCTTGGGTCATGATCCTTCGAGTGTTTCATGTCCCCATGAGCTTGTGACTTTTGTTTTTCGGTGTGGGTTTGGTTTCCTGGTTCTGTTTGCCACCTGATATGTCCTTTCATTTTGAGGAAATGTCTTTATTCAATGTGGTAAAACTCCTGCCTATTATCTCAAATAGTGCTCATCTGCCCCTTCCTCAAATCTCTTCTGAGATTCCTAGGTAAGGGTATTGGCACTCGCTATCCTTTCTGCATCAGTCCTGACATTTCTAGTTGTTATCTTGGTGTGCTACACTATTGGCTGATATCTGTTTTATTGTCCAATCACTTATTTATTTATTTATATTTTAGGGAAGGGTCTAAAGGGTGCTCAGGTTCTCACTACTAGATCAGACTCATAGTGGTCCACCTGTTTACAGACTCCCAAGAGCGGGATTACAGGCACAGGCCACCAAGCTCAGTCTCAATCACCATCTCAACATGCCCTGGGGGCAGTGCTAGCACAGCAGGCTGTGGGATCAAATCCCTGGCTCCTATGTCTGCTTGCAGGCACTTTAATCCATTGAGCTATTTGGCCATCCCTCAATCACTAATTCTTTCTTAACTAGAATTTGTTCAGAGCTTGACTGGTTTATTGCCTTTAGTTTATTTCAAGAACTATCACGTTTCCAGAATTCTAATTAGGTGTCTTTTCAGCCAGATAACCTATTTTTATTTCTGTTTACTCTAAAATATTCATATACCCTTGTTATTTATTCTAAATGTTATTCTTATTTTCATCACATTAGGGATATTAAAGATAATTATTTGAAAGCAATTTACAACTGTGCCATTATTTTTATTTTGTTTAGCGCATTGTTTTCTCTGGATTCACAGATTCTCCATCCCTATTTTGCTGGCTCTTGGGATCTGTTAGTCTTGAAGCAGATCTTAAGTGGGCTCTTCCTGCCCTTCCACACTCATGTCTCCTTCCAACTCTGGAGCTTGTCTCCCTCCAGCCATCCAGCTTTTCCAGGTCCTACTTAAGTTTGGCACTTTTGGCTCATGATAAAAATTAAAATAAAACAGATGCCATCATTGAGTCAGCTTGGTCTGAGAGGGCATGTCTCCTAATTCCAGACATACAAGCATCGACTTAGGTGTAAATAATGGCTCTAGATTGAGTTTCCTGTTGGGAGAGAGACTGATAGGACACTCTGCTGACACAGTACTTGTGCTGCTTCCCCACCCTCTGACTGGCTCCTTCCAGGGAAGAAAGGTAATTTTTTTGCTTAGAGTGCTTTTGTGATGGAGTGAATGCAGTTGATTTTGATGTTTCTGGTTTTTTCTTTGGGGCTATCTGTGAGCAGTGGAGAGTGTCTGGTCTTAGACATCTGAGTCCTAAGGCA
Source organism: Ctenomys sociabilis (assembly GCA_004027165.1). Taxonomy (NCBI): domain Eukaryota; kingdom Metazoa; phylum Chordata; class Mammalia; order Rodentia; family Ctenomyidae; genus Ctenomys; species Ctenomys sociabilis. The sequence continues at coordinate 21,740 of PVKA01008711.1, forward strand.
CGGCTCAAAATTCCCAACACACCTTTACTTTCACTACCAATTTCTACATGGATGAGCCTGTCTAATGAAGAGAGCTGTTCCCAAGCCACCTGGATGTGCACATAAGTGACACTTTCAAAACTATTTTAAGTAATAATGTGTACTGTAGATCTTGATGCCTACCCTTCTGTCTCTTTAGTGTCTATCTATCCCTCTTTTTATTGTTTCATCACTTCTGGATGGGCAAGACATGCTATATTAAATGCTTATGTACACTGGAGTTTCATGCACTTCAGTGACTACTTTGGCCTTCTTCACTGGTGGCCTCTTTCCTTGTCTAACTAACTGTCCAGCTCATGCTCGACAAGCTTAGTCTTTCTGTACTCACACATACGAGATCTCCTAGCCTTTCCTGAGGGAATCAGCCCGAGAGGAACAGACCCACAGCTGTAGGACCAGGTCTTATAGATTTATAATACTGGGTTTTTGGTCACCGATATAGATAGTTTGTATATTTGAGCTCAGCTTGCCTTTTGGATTTTCTCTATTCACATCTTTATAACACTTTAATAAGAGAGAGACCAGTGTGTGAAGGCAAAAATCCTTTTATGCAACTTTGTACATGTTCCCTTCAGTACTTGACATGGCTTTTATGTTTTGTGTCTGCTCTTGGTAAAAATAATTCCTTAAAATTCAGGTTTGCTACTTTCTTTCCAGGAAACTTGGGCTGGAACTTTTGTCACTGCCATTACAACCTAGAAACACTTTTCATATGTCTTTGCTAATAGGTTTTAAATTTCTCTAGGTCTAACTGAATGTCTTTGACATTTTGTGGACTCCAGCACAAATCCAGTGTCTGGCACAGAAATGCCTTTAATAAATGATTGTTGGTTTAAGTGCTTGTTCATATTATAATGCCTGTTGATTTAATAAATACCTATTGAAGTAAAAGTATGATTGTACATTTGCATCATTAGATTGTATTTAGACTAACATGTTCAGTTTGTTTTAATTAATACTGGAGTGTTCTCATTTCCTCCCTAGCATTCCCAAAACTACCAGTTTACTGTAAGAATTCATCTGAAAAGAATCATAATTGGGTGTAAAAATCATTCACAATAGAGTCAAAATTGAAGGGTTTCTATTAAATTTCTTAACATCTGTGAGTATATTTTCTTGTCTGTATAATGGGTTAATGGGATAAATGTGGCATAATTTCATGAGTGTTAGTATTTAAACTGTAAAGTAGGCACTGGTGTCAGACTTCCTGGTTTCCAAACTCTCCCAGGTCTCCTTACATTGATTGATGCAAAGATCTCCTAGCAGAAACATCCTTTCTCCTTGCAAAAAGCACAATATATTTCCAATAGAGGCTACCCTCTAGAATATAAGGCACCCTCATAGAAGGATTTTGCAAGAGAATACATCTAAGATTCTTACATTTAGAAGCCTGAAATAAGCAGAATTTTGAACAAGGGGGAGTAGTAGACCCATTGCATCACTTCTGGATGGGCAAGACATGCTATATCTGCACAAAAGGGGCAAATGACATGTAAAAGAGGAAGGCTGGAATGAACTTTTCAAATATAGTAGCTGGATATCTTATTCCCAGGTTCATTCTCAAAGAATACAAAGAAAGAAATGTCAATGATGGTTTTATTTAATTCTTTAATCTTCTTTGTGTTGTAGTTTGCTGTCTCTGAGTAGAAATAGAGAATGAAATTCACTTGCTTGCTTCTCATTAATGTGTTAGAGGAGTGGGATGGGATGAGGTTTGTTCATCCTCATTGCTTCCTTTTTCTGGGCTGGAGGCCATGAGGCACTTAGCTTCTAGAACTCAAGCTGTTCTGTTCTTCAAATATCCCCTGACAATCAATTTATTGAGTGATCCTGATGTTGCTCCAGGGATGAGATGACAATTACAGACCCACCAGGAAGCAAAAAGGTGGCAAGAACAGCAATTGCTGTACGATGGTGAGGATTCAGGGATTTGACAGAATATGGGTGTGAGGCGAGAGTGAGAAGGAGCAATGTGCATGTGCATGTACATGCATGCTTGTGTGTGTGCATACATGCATGCATGCTTGAGCATGCATGTATGTGTGTGTATGCACGTGTGTATTTTAAAACATGAGAATAGACTGACTTTGATGTTCACATATACTTAAAATATGTTTTTCCTAAATGATAAATATAGTCCCATAAATAGGATACAGGGCCAGAAAGCAGGGAATTTATAAAGAAAGAAAGTAAATTGAAGAGATGGGTTTGAGGGAAGGCCCCTTGAGCTACTGATAGAAGGAAGAACTAATCCTCTCCTTCGGAGTCTACACGTGAAAGCGAACATCAGATTGAGTGAGACTGTAACGGATTTGATGTTGAGTTGAAGCCAAACTTCCGTCAAGACTGGCTGAAGGGTGTTCAGTTTTTAGAACTGCTTTCTTTCTTCCAATATGTGATTCCCTTGGATTCCATAAGTGATGATGATTGAGAGGAGGTCAGTAAAGGGAGAAAGCCACTGTTTTAAAAGTGATTTTATTGTTCCCCTTGATTGACTTCAAAGACCATGCATTAAGGAAAAACTTTCAGATAAATAGCCTGCTGCCATTTTATCAGGCATGTAAAAATGCAGAACGTAAGAAAATCTTTCATTTTTCTCCCCAATAAATATATTAGTGGACCTTTTCCATGTGTCCATCAAAAAAAAAAAAAGAAATTAAAAAAATAAAATAAGAATAGCAGATGGATGTAGGATGTAGCCCTTTTAAGCTCAAGCAGTTCATACTTGTTTATTTCTTATGTGAGAGCCAATCATCTCATGTGAGAATGGAGAAAGAAGCAGGAGCTGCAACATCTCCATTGTGTCGCTCAGCAAGGAACATGTCCCTAGACTTTGAATTAAAGTTAAAAGTAAATTAAATATATTAGGCTACATGTTTTTCAATGAAATTCCAATGAGCAGTCTGTATTTTCTTCTCTGTTTCATTTTTTCTTATTCTGAGTTGCGAAAAAGAGATAGTTTATATTGATTTATTTGCTTGTTTGTTTGTTTATTTATAAATAAGAGGGCCACATAATATGTGAGTCAGAGAAAGTTGTATAAGTATATCATTTGTATGTGCTTTTAAAACAGCTTATTATATTTGACAAGAATTTAAATTATCTTTATACTTTCCTCTTGATTTCATTTTAATAGATATTTTCTAAGAGCTAAAAAAGACTAATTTTATGAGAACATTTTGTATAAATCAGATCCAAATCCCAAGCCTACTGATAGCAACTGTCACACATGCTTTTACATAGCTCCTGAGAATGTTAAGGTATTCCACACCAAATTGCTATGTTAAGGGCTTGTCAATAGGATTAAATTTAACCCAGAGCAAGGTGGCAAAAATATGTCACTTAATACTTACAAAGCAGCAGGGACACAAATGGACTTTGTCCAGTTCTGATGTAAATTATGAACAATTAAGAGTACACGCATTACTATGCTCAGAGTGAGCATCGAGGCTGTGGCTGCACACTGCAGGCGACACTGGGGACTGAAGAAGCAGTTGGTCCGCAGTCTGCCATGAAAATAACAGACAGTACTTGGGGGGTGAGCTGTGTACAGTTTTGTGTGGCTTTAGCATGTGGAGGGTTTTTTTTTTAGCACGTTGGCAGGAGGATGAATGATGTGCAGTGGCAGTGGTGGAATGGATGAGTAGGTGACGTCACAGATAAAAGACTATTTATCACACTAATTTAACACAAGATACAACACAATGGCTTGATGGATGCATTTTATGGTTTTCAGCCAATCATAATAATGGAGCTATTGACTAAAGTTTTATGTGTCCTTTACACATCCTTCATCTTTTAAGGAGGAAAATAGCAAACAAAAGACTGTGCTGAAGAAGAATGGATGTAATTCAGAAAGGACCAGACTTTGTCAAGTGTATGTTTTGCTTGCTCAAGCTTCTGTCTCCAATATTTTGGCTCTGTCCCACCTCAACCTATCAAAAGCCAAAAAGAAAGCCAATGCTAAGCTAAAGAAAGCATCTGAAACAAGACATATGTCCCTCTGCCCCACCATTCAGGCCAATCGGCAGGGAACAAAATCGTTTGGGGGCTGAATTACTGTCAATTCTTCCTCAACAAGATGAGGGTACTAGTTAGGGAGACTGATGTCTTGTGTTTCTCTCTTAGAAGTTCTTAGCTGAGAGGCACGAAAAAGTAATGGTGGAGTTCAGAAAACATTAATTGAAGGAAAATGATAATCTTGTAAAATCAGAAATCTACTTAAATATGGGGAAAATATACTTTTTCCTTCTCTTTTCCTCATAGATACGGAATTTCCTTTTGTTGGCTACTGTGAGCTTTTCTGCCTATTAAATTATAGGACTAAGTTTTTCTTCATATTATTATTGTTTATTGAGTGATTCTCTTGAGAGTAACTATAGAACAAAAGGTATCAATATTTGTTCTGGGATAAAGAGGAACACAGAAAGTAGATTGGACATTCTGTGATTAGCGTTCAGTCATTTCTGTCATAGAAAACCAGAACATGGACTTTTTCACTCAATTCTGGAAATAAATAGAAGATTATATGATGAAAAGATGACCAGCTGAGCATCCTGACAGGCAGCATCCTCGTCCTCGGTTTTGGCCCGTGCGCGCTTATCTCTTGACTGTTCTCACTCTTTTTGGCAAAGTGAAGATTATAGCATTATTTCTTACACACCAGAATGGAAAGGGTCAAAGGGTGAGGTGGACAAAAGCAATTCAGATGAATGCATCTCTTCTATTATGAGGCATTTACCAAGTTTTTCCACTTGCTTTGCAAACTTCTACACTTTTGCAGCAGTTTAGAGAACAGAACCTTTCAGGTAAGGCTGCTGGGTACCAATCCAGGGTTCTGGTCGTGACATTTGAAGTATTAGCAAAGGTTTAACCTTTGTAATCCTTAGTTTACATTTTATAAAAATGCAGTTTGCACTCATTTGCTTTTTCTAACTATTCTGAATGTGAACTATGTTAATTAGCTTAAAGGGCTTATCTCTAATAAGTATTAAATGCACAGAAATTATAGATACGGATAACATGCTGTTGGATTCTTTTGGGAGGTAGCCTGCCAGTACTGAAAGGAATAATTCAAGTTTCATATGAATATTTTCTAACAGTGTAAGTTATATATTTGTTCATGCTATTTATATTTTAGTTATTTATTCTAATGAATGTTTCTATAATCTGAACAATGAATAGAGTAAAAGCTATTTAAATTTCTCTTTGTGAAAAGAAAAAAATTCTTCAAAACAGTGAGCAGAGGAGTAAATTTTCTATTCATTGATCCATCTAAACTTTTTGGAAGTTATTAATTTATGCTGGGGACCAGATGTCTCAGAAAGTCTGAAATCTTCATTCTTTGCATTGGCTAAGCACTTTAACTTAAAAGTCTAAAGTCATCCTCCTAATATTAGCTGACAACCATTAGACTTACACCTAAGCTTCTTGATTCAGTTCACACCCATGATGCTGATTAGCAAAATCATTCTTACATTTTCCTTTTGAATGACTTATATAAAATGGTTACACTTTGACTGTAAAGAGCATACATTGGCACGAAGGGTTCTATTCTAATCCTAGTTTTACCAGGAATGAAATTCATCAAACAAAATAGACAGATATTTAAAGATGAAAAATTCATATAATAGGTATGTACTATTTTGATGAAGAAGATGGCTGGATATAAAATGAGAATCAGTGCATTTGACATCATGTAAATGTTCGTGGTTATTGATGATTTAGAGAGTGTGAAAAATTTTAAATAGAATTTAGACTTTAATCCGAGGAAATGAATGCAACCTCATAGGAACTCCTGAGGCTCAGTGAACTGAAACTTATAATTTAGGCTCCTGGTGAGGAAAGCTATACCTGTGTTGAAGAAACATGCATGAGAGAGAGAGGCACAATACTGAGGGTAATATAGGAAATCTGTGAAATTGATTTGTACAGAGCATTCTGTGAATGTAAGGGAGAGATATAAAACAGTATCAGAGCAGAACTTGGGAGTAGGTAACTTACTAAATAAGAAACGTGCTGTCTGCAGTTGTGGTGAAGTCAGACGGTTTGTTGTTGCAGTTCGCTGCTGAGAGGAGCATGTGAAGCGCTCACTACTCAGCCTACGCTGCCTGCTTTACTGTCAAGTCTCATCAGGCTACACTGCCCGTCTTCATCTTATGACAGAGTGGAGACAAGCTTTTGATTGGTCACTCTGGACTTCTGCAACATATTGGCAAAGTCTGTGGTTATCTTTACAGACAGAAGTGTCAAGATGTAGGTGGGACCCTAGCTAAGGATATTCATAGTTACTTCATCATATGTCAAGGAGCAAAGAGAATGAGCTATGTTCTTCTGACAATAGTATTATCTTTTATATCTTAATGATGACTTCAGTGATGGAATGGAAGCAAAAGCAACATGTGAGTTACTTTTCTGATGAGTGGATGACAGCAAGGAGGTAGGGAGCACATACGTTTGTCTCCTGATGAGAAAGATCTCAAAAGGCTTCAATGATGGGTCAGATAGGATGAAGTAAGATTCCAATAAGTATAAGGCTATGTAGTAAGTCTCCACCTTATTACCAAGTTCCACTACAGGAGAATGTTTGTGAGTCATATTTATCTCTAAGTCTGACAGAGTGAATCTTACACACTCTTGACACAAATGCACAACCTGCGTTGTGCTGTATTTTCCTAGCATTCCCTCTGTAACTCCACCACCACTTTTCCTCTTGCTTCCAGACCACCTTGAACACTAAAATTGTATTGTACAGTAAGCACACAATAGCACAGCTGTAAAGATGTCTAAAGGATATGTGAGTTTGCTCAATTCTAGGAATGTTTATAATGAAAAATCCATTGAGGGTTGGGGAGTTAGCTCAGTAGAGTAAGCATTTGTCTTGGAAGTGCAAGGACTGGAATTGAATCACACACACACATACACACACACACACACAAATCCATTGGCATCTGTGAGAGTTCCCAGTTCAAATATTCATAAGTCAGCGAGTTACTATAGGCTAAGTGATCCCAAATCCCTCTGCTTTTGTACGCATTAGAAGCATCTCAATAGTGGTGGCACATTTAATTTTTTATGTTTATTTTTGCATTTGTTAAAGAGAGTACAAAATAATATTAAAACAGAAAAAATAACAAGTGATATAAAATTTCACTTAACAAAGTAATATGAATTTCTCAGTATTTTGTAATGTATAGTGTTGTCTTCCATCCAGTTACTCATATTACCAGATATATGCATGCAGATTTGGAAGAAGAAAAAACAAAAGAAATGTATGAGAAATTAAGGAGAAAAAGTAGTAACAGAAAAAAGGAGACAGAACAAATTAAGCATTATCTGAGTAGTAGCACAATTTATAGTGACTGACTATTCAATTAATTATGAAAAGTCAACTTAAGTCATCACAAGGATGAAAGTACTGGAGAGCTGTTTGATTTATGGACATTTAGGTAGAACCCAGAGTTTTAGAAAACATTGATGAATTCAATTATTATGTCTGACTATAAAAGACACAACTTGGAGAAATATTTACAAAATGAAGGGTGGGAGGAGAGGGCTAATTAGGTATGGTTTTGTGACACCATCAAAAAGTAGCTCCAGAGTTGGCTGTCCTGGGAGAATAAAGAATTGGAAGGCAGTATGTTAGAGATTTTAAAAAAAGACTCAGAGTGCTGGACTAAGTCAACCTTTGAGGATCTCTCAAACCAAAGGTCTAGAAATCTAACAAAATACAAATTTCACTGAACCATGGAGCTGAAATTTGATGTTAAGGACATGAAGTAAATGGAGAGCCAGTTGGCATGCAGACATACCTAGAGTCAAACTCTGTTTCTCTGCCAAGTGTTTTATAATATGTTTTATGTATTTTGTTGCAAAGTAGTGCAAAAAAGACTCTTGTATGGTAATTAGCTTCTGAACATTTGTTTAATTTGGAATTTGAATGGATTTCTTCACTGTGGATAGAGCTTATTAGAGTGACACCAGCAGATAGCCTATGTATTCCAAAGCCTCAGGCTGCCTTGGAGATGATTCCAAACTCCCATGTTTTTGACTTTCATGAACCCTTTCTGTTTGCCATCCCTTGTTTAGGTGCTGGGAACAAAAACAACTTGTAGCTTATAGTTGTACACAACTTCTCTGGATATTGATGTCACCCATCACTGATCACTTTTTAAAAAGCAAAAACCAAAATTCTTTTGATTTGAGATCATCTTCACCAATATGTCTGTTTTTTCACATTTGAATAGTGTTGTTTCACCTAAAAGAAGAAATGTTTCAGTGCCCTATAATCCTCAGAGAACACTGACTAGTTTTGCTGCAGGCAGGTACTCAGTGAATGCTTATTGGATTAAAGCTTAGTAATAATCAAATTAAAGGCAATCAAGGAAGTTTGATGAATATCATGGATGATCCTGGACTGGATCCTATCTGCAGAAGGCTGGCCAGAGCAGAACTGCTAAAATTTGAATAAGACCTGTCAATTACATAATGACCTTGAATTTTAAAATTAAGTTCCTGTATTTGACAATTACACTATGGTTATTAACATTAGCCAATACTGTAAATATTAGCATTTTGAGAAATCTGCATAATGGGTATACAGTTATTTTTGCAATTGCTTTATAAGTCTAAAAAAACAATGAAAAAGAGAGAGAAAAATATTTTTGATAACATCCCCCAGTGGGCTTGATCAAGAAAGAGTAGTCCAAGATGACTTGACATTTTGCTAAGACCCAGATACGTATGGAAGAGGAGGAAATGCTCCTACATCCTACATAAATCATAAGCATGTTTTAAAGTAGTATTGGCAGATGTCACTTGGAATTAGTGATATCAGAGCACAGGAAAGTGGTATTTGGGGACCAGACCATTTGTCCATCTGAATTTTGCATTCCTGTCAACTAAGCAGATGTGGAGTGAAATCTCTATTTAATTCTGTAGATAATAGCCTAAAAGATGCCTTTAAGCTGACTAGGATTTAATTTCCAATGCTAACCTTCAATTAATTTGTAACTTTTTTGACACTTAGTTTGCTGGAATGGCTGTGATTGTGTTGTTTTCTGAATGGTGAATTTATTCAGGGCATACTCCCCAGACTGTTTATACAGCTGGAACATAGGAATGGTAATAGACGAGGGGAAGAAGTTAATAAGGAACTTACTTTAAAAAATTCACTTATCTGTGTGTATTTATAAGTGTCTCCTGAGCCATTATTGCATAGTTTGTACTAAATTTTTCATGGTCACCATTTTAAATGCGCTTGTAATAAAACCACTAAATGGATGTAACATTTTCAATGCTGACTTGAATTTGAATGCATACTTGCCAGCACAAAAGAGGAAGCTTAATTCCTTTTTAATCTTCCCTTCACCATTTATTGAAGCAAGCCATGTTGATTTCATATGGAAGCCAAACCTGTCATCCACAAGCTCACCTCAGTGAGAACCCCTCTTAGAGCTTTAGTGCCATGATCCAATTCCAGCAAGATGCATTGCTGCTGTACTGGTTCCTGTTGATGAGACAAGAAAACTGCTTATAACCAAATGAAGAAATTCTCAGAGGTTTTACAACAGACTCTCAAGTATCTTCACTTTTATTTAGACAAAAAGAATTCTTAGTAGTAGAGATTTTCTTTTGATCATAAATGCCCATGACACCGTTTGAAGCTTTATCTTTAACAAAATGCTCCAACTGCCATCTGTTAAAGTGAGGCTGATTATTTCTCTGCAAGTGACGCATAGGCTGCTGGACACCAGACCCTGATTTCTGAGTTGGAAAGTTTAGGGTGGGGCCAGAATTCTCACTTCCATTCATATCTTTATAATGCTGATGCTACTGGCCCAGGGACAGCAGCACTTTGAGAACCCTTGCTCTAAGGCAGAGGTCAGAAAATAATGGTCAGATGTAGTCTCTCACACAATGTTGTAAATAAAGCTTTAATTAAAACACAATCCTGTGCATTCTTTTACATGTTGTCCATGGCTGTTTTCAAGTTAACATAACAGAACTGAATACAGTCAGCTTTCCACATCCATGAATTCCACCAAAGGTAGATCAAAAGTATTTGGAGAAAATATTGAATATGAGTAGATATTTTTCTTGTCATTATATACCTAATGATATAGTATAACAAATATTAACATAACATGTAGTATAACAAAATATAGTTAAATATATAGTATATACTGTATATTATAATATATAATATAAAAATATAATGATATAGTATAACAAATATTTATACAGCATTTTATTATATATTAGGTATTACATATAATCTAGAAGTGATTTAAAGATCACGGGCAGAGGTGTGCATAGGTTAAAGGTAGCACTTTGCCATTCCATACAAAGGGCTTGAAGAAGCTGCAAATTTGTGTATCCACATTGGCCCTGAGGCAACCCCCTGCAGATACCAATGGTGGCTATCTTTTAACAGAAGCCTAAAGCTGGACAGTTTTATTACATGGCCTTTATAGGAAAACCTGGCCAAATCCAGCCCTTCATTTTTACCTATACTTGCATGATCCAGTGGATGGAGGTGTGGGCATGGCCAACTCTGAGCCATAGGACAGCCCCATATCCTCTGCCCGCCTGGCCTCTGCGCTTTGGTCATTTCTGCCTTTGCAAAGTCTCCTCTCAGAAACATTTCTACTCTTAGTCTTCTGCTCTTTATTTACTTGGTCTGTCCTCAGAATTCACATCTCAATAATTTCTCTCATTGTGTGATTTAAAAAAACTTTCTGTTCCAGCACTCAGGAAGCTGATGCAAGAGAACTGTAGCAAGTTCTAGGCCAGCCTGGCTCCAAAGTAAGTTCAAGGTCAGCCCACATGAAAAGATAGAGACATTGCCTCAAACCTGCACCCACCAAAACCCTTCTCTGTTATGAAATACAGTTGCCATAAGAAGAAGAGCTGCCTAAAGAAGAGTTCATTTTGCCACAGAGGCTAAGGACTCCCAGGAGTAAAGCAATCCTCACCTCTGCCTCAGAGTAAAGAGCTCTCACCTGAAAATTATACTCTGTACTCAGAGAAAGAGATCCTGCCATATACCCACAATGTGCTCTTTTATGCTTGGCCAAGGGTCTTAACCCCCATTTTGATACTTACTAGGGTGAAGGAGAAAAGTGAATTTCCCAGTGTCTTTTCTTACTCAAACTGGTTAGTTGTCAGTCCTCCCAAAGGCTTTGGAGGGGACGCATTGACGAAGCTCCAGGAGTTCTGATGTCCAGTCTTTCTGTACATTTCCTGCTTTTGTAATGTACTCACATAGAAGACTTCGATTGTACAGATTTGATTTCTTCCAGTGTGCCTTTGTGGGTCATGCCTTCTTGCCTAGAAGGTGTGTCCTTATGCTAGTCACACAGTTAAGTTCTCTGTATGCTAAGTTCCAATGGCATTTTCTTAATAGGGTCCTCCCTGCTTCTCTCTAGAATACCCAATTGCTCTTTCTTGGGTTTCTGTGATTCTCTGGCAGCTGAGCATCATTAGACTTCCTGTTGTTTTATAGCCTCCAGTCTTTTTTGTAAGCTCACTTACAGCTGATATATTATTTGTCTCTGAATGCTCTATCCACAATGCTAAAATATGGAACTATTCAGCATTATTTGTTGAATGAATAAATAATTCAGTAGTGTACTTTCAGATGGGTAAAGCTACCATAACACCATGCATGGTAAGAACTAGGCCACTGTGCTTTTCTCAGAGTAGAACTAACAACATAGTTATTTCCTCCTCCTCTACCTCCTCCTCTTTTTTGCATCCTCTTGCTCTTCTTTTCTTCCTCTTCTTCTTCCTCCTCCTCTTCCTCCTCTTCTTTCTCCTCCTCCTCTTCATCCTCCTCTTCCTCCTCCTTCTTCTTCCTTCTCTCCTTCTTCCTCTCCTTCTCCCTCCTCCTTTCTTGCTCCCCCTCTCCTCCTTCTCCTTCCCCATTGAGAGAACTTTCTTTTTTATCAATAATTAGTTGATATCACAACTAGGATGGTGGTGAGTTTCCTCATCTGTCACATGGGTTTAATTCAACCTCTTCTGGAGTCTTTCACAAGTAAGAACCCAGGGAGAATTAGAAGCAGGAGTTTTCAGGTTCAGAGGCATGGCATGCACCTGTGGCATTGGTACATTCATTTTTCTTTAGCATAATAATATTGGTGGATATATCTAAGTAATCTACTTTCCAGTTTACAGTTAGATAAACAAAAAAACAAAGCCTTATTTAACATTCTTTCTTCAGCTTTAGAAGGAAAAGAGAGGGGCTGGCATGTGTTTTGTATTCTGTACTTTTCAGAATTGTTAGCAAGTGTGTTTGGAGAGAGAGCAGCCCTCCAGGTCCTGTACTTTAAACATCTGTTTTTAAACAGTAGCTTTCTCTTCAGAGACACTCATTGCTTTGACATTTGCAGATTTACTACAATGGAAGGTCAATAACCATGTAGTGTTAGAAAGTACATCCCCTTTCTGTGTGTCCCTCTGGGGAGAAGTAATTCATATATCTCTTGAAGCCTGGACCATTGCATCACCCAGGTGGCAGGGTGACTTTTAAGGCCAGCGAGCTGGAATTTTCTCATTTCTTCTCAATTATCAAAACACCTGCACTAAGTAGCAGATTGAAAATTACAGTGCTTGATGCTGCATAGCACTGTGGCACCTGACTCCAAAAGAACAGCCTTTGGCCTGGAAAAAAGGGGCTATTTTTGTCACTTTGTAAACTTTGGGGTCACCTGTATTGAAGCTTCATTGAAAGATCCCAAGTTTCCATGAGAAGGAGGGCTTGCTGACTCTTCATTTGATCCATATAAGTAGCTCTGGCCAATGACTTATAAAAAGTAATTAAATTTAATTTGTGATCAAAGTATTTAGATTGGATGCCAGTTTTTGTGCCACACCCCCTTGCTAACATGACACCAACCCCCCTATGAAATTATGCCAAGACTGCTCTAGCCAGATCTCTGCATTAGTCTGTAGAGTAGAGCTTTCTGGTGGCCTGTGCAGAGCAGGAAGTAGATGCCTGAAATAAAATTTATTATGGTATTCCATTATACCACTTAGATTTTAGAATAAATTTGTCACCAGAGACAGAGAGCCACCCCAGTCTGAAGATTATACAGCGTGAAAGATGGTGCTTTTTATGGAAAAAGAGCACAAAAATAACTTTGCAAATTCAACAAAATCATAGGACCATGAACTCTCATGATAGGGCCTTGCCAGCGTTTCTAAGGATGTTCGGTGTGTGGAGAGGTTCTAGAGCCGAGCTTCCTTGGCATCATCCCAAGCCTGCCTTTCCTCAAGCATCATCTATGTAAAGTACTTTTCTAGGAACATTTTCACCCCCAGGCCAATGTTTCCTTGGGGGAAATATCAGAAACCCAGCCAAAGTTGGGAGTATGATGAAGTAGGCTGGTAAAGTTTCTTATTTCTCTGAAAACTTTGTTTATGGTAGTATCCACATATTCACATTTATATATAAGCCCAAAGACAGCTATATTTCTTTTTTGGTAAAGAAATATACTTACCTCTGCAAGTGGTAAGGATAATCTGCTAAACACTCCAACTTTTACTTCCACAAGCTTTGGAAAGTCTGAAGTTTTCTGCCAGACATTATTTGTGAAGGATGGATCAGTCAATGCATCCTCTCACCCATCCATGAGTTTATTCAACATATATTTCTTATTTCTGGCATTATTGTAGTTGCTGGAGGAATCATGATAAACAACATATGCAATGGATTTGACTCATACCTAATTCATTGACCCATCACTACAAGAATACATAGAACCCTTATATAAACAATATATAGATAATTATCTTACTATATAGATAACTCTTTCTAATCTGTGGGATAAGATTGTCCTCTTGAACCAAATGGATTGAATGACCACTGCCCCTTTCCTGCCTCCCATTTAAGGAATGCAGAGAGAATAAATTAGTTCATTCATGAAAGTAATTATGACCTCAGGAAGAAAAGTGCTATTTAAATCCAAATAATTAGCATCAATAAATTTAATAATAGATATATAAATTCATAATGCAGTGAGTAACTCTAAAATACATATATGTGTGGTGATTGAGCAATGCTATAAATGGAACTCTGTAGGTGGAAGTGGGATGGGAGGAGAATTTTCTTCTAGTCCTTATTAACCATCCAAATTTGGGGAGTGTTATTTGGCAGTTTTGAGAGCATCTCTGATTACAAAGGGCAGGCTAATGTGATTAATGTATAAGAGACGCTTTTGCAAGATGTATGTACATATCCTTTGAGTCTTTTTCTCATTGTTATAGTTGAAATTCTTGTTAAATTGCCAAAATCTTCATAGCAGTCAAGTAGCCTTTGTAGGAATAATGCTAAATTCAGAGCCTGAGTACACTCAGATGCTGTTTGTATGCTATGATGCTTCATTCTTATTGCCCAAGACATAAAGTTTCAATACTTACATATTTTCTGTTTTTATTTTAAACCTCCTTTTTCTCTTCTCCTAAATGAGAGCTATCTCTATAATACTGACATATTTTAAATGAAAGAAAACATAAATACATGCAAAATAGTCACTGGCTTTTAAGGTATTATATAAGTGATTAAATTTTATCATGAGAAGACAACCAGCTAATGGTTTTAGTGGAACACATAAAACCTCATAAAATGCAAAAGTTAAATTTTGTCATAAATGGGAATCAGTTAGAGAAACCAACAGAATTTCCTCTTCTTCCTGAATAAATCCCAAACAGTCCTTAGAAAATGAACTACTAGGCTGCAAATCAGGATGAAATATTTTATAGCCATAAAACTAAAGCTACTTTCAGACCATTAGTAGGAGAAGAAAAAGAGGGAGAGCAACTTGTCAGCACTTATGCCGTGTCTCTGGCGATGCCTTCGGACGCTTGGCTCTGCCTCCACTTTAATAGCGTGACCTTGTTTAGAACAACCTGCATCCAGTCGACAGGCCTCCCTCACACTCCCCGCCTGGAATAGAAAGCATGCACCTCCGAGAGTGCATTCAGCTGGAGCTTTGCCAATAGAGGTAATTACACGATGAAACTATTTAACTTTGACTAAAATACTCTCACCAGGTTCTTGAAAACGGTGTGTCTTATATCTTGTTGAAGCAATTTTATATCATGCCTTTAAAGTACAGTAATGGCCCCTTGCATTGACAGAACCCTCGTAAAAGGAGAAGACCAAGACCTGGCTCATGAAGTGGTATTGATTTTCCGAGTCCCTGCTCGTGTTGCCAAAGATACAACACTGTTGTTAGGGAGAAGAGATGCCTTGGCCTTCAATATCACAGGAGGGTTCCGCAGTAAGCACAGGCATCAGGAGGCCCTGGTGATAAATAATGCATTTGGGTGATAACTGCCTGTGTTACTCTGTTTTAAAGTGACTCAGCACTTGTTCATCCCAAAGGCTTCTTGATGTTGCCAGTTGCTGCAGCATGTGTAGCTCTCAGACTGCAGGAGAGTGCCTCTGGAGGGTTAATGTACATGAATGATTTATTTTAGGCAGATTTTGCTAAATTTTAATCACTAAGGACAATGAACAGATTCAACCTCAAGCTAGAGTGATGGCTTCAATTTGTGACTTAAAGAGAGCTTAAATGTGTCTGCAGATCCGTAACTATATCTAATGCAGGTTAAGTTGATTTTTAGTCATTTCTAGTAAGTCCGTGTGAGAAAGATTTATAACCTTGATCATAGCTCTGCGGATGTCATTACCGACAGCAAGCAAAAGAAACCAAGCATCCTGATCAGACGCTTGCAAAATTTGCATCTGTACTAACCTCCACAAAAGCAATACAACTTCATCTGTACTCTTTTTCAACTTTACATTGATAAACTGTGCAGTGTCTAATATTGCATGAAAATGAGAAGAATCTTAGTTGATTTTCAAGAAAAATTGAAAGTTATGTTTCTTTATCGGTGAAAACTATGAATAACTATACTCTAAACTTTTTTTTTTCATTTTGGTGTTGGTGGCTTATGTATTGCAGAGATATAAATAACATGAATACCTTGTTGACCAGACTCTTGACTGGATCACTTATTCTTAGAGGAAGTTGGTGGTTTGGGTGGGAGATTTAGAGGAGCAGAGCCAGTCTCTTTAGCAGAGAGCCACACATCAGGATTCCTGACTCTTAGGGCCCATGTGAGTATCCACAGAGACAGTAAACATATTCTAGTTACTCCTCACTCAGAATAGAAGGAACAGGCAAACTGGCCACAAAGAGGTGTAGATATGTTGTGCATTACACAATTTTCAGGAAAGTAATTCAACTAACAGGGCTTTTGTTATACCTTCATTTAATGAATGAAGTGCTGTACTTGGTACTCTGTGTGAATGCTGTCACTAGAATTGTGTAGTGCTTACAGCTTGGCAGACCAGAATTACCCTGGAGAAGAGAAAATATACAGTGGGAAGACATTCCTACCTTAGCCTTTTCTGACTTATTTGAGGCTGATAAATGCAACTGATTGCTCTAGTGTAGAATGCAGAGGGAAGTACTTTGAATCAAATTTAGAATAGAAATTATTGCATCGAGTCAAATTTAAAATAAATAAGAACAGGCCTTAAATGAGATGGTTTCTAATAAGCAAAAGAAATTAGACTTGAAAAATTAGAGCAGGATGTTAAGGTAATGTTTTACCAGAAGAAAAGAGATTTTGAGGTGGTAGGACTAAGGATCAACTACATGGGTTTTTGTGTTTATACCTCAATTTCTTTTTTTTTTTTTTTTTATTTTAGGGAAGGGCCTACAAGGTATTCAGGATCCCACTAGTAGATTAGACTCATAGTGATCCAACTGTATATAGTCTCCTAAGAGCTGGGATTACAGGCATGTGCCAGCACTCTCAGTCTCAATTGCTGTCTCAGCATGCCCCTGGGGGAGGGGCTGGCATGGCAGGCCCAGGGATTAACCTCTGGGCCCTGTGTCTGCTTGTAAGTGCTTTAATCCACTGAGCTATTTGTGCAGCCTTCTCAATTTTTGAATGAACTAGGTATGTATATATAAAATGAGATTCTGTTTTCTGCCCAGCACAGACACAATATTTTCTTCAGCCTGAAATACATATTGATTTTCTCATGAAGCTAAGAAAAGTCACTTTTCTGGAAGCCAGCATTGCTTGACTTATGCTCTACTTTCATAGTAAGGTTTCCTCTTCATCATGTGTCTTCTGTGTACCCTATTCCTAGGGATGAACTATGATCTGTTCCTATGGCCATATTAAGTTTCATTATGTTTTTCTGCAAACTCATGCCTTTAAAATTATAATCTTAATTTCAGCAGTTATCTAAATCTTCATCCATTCTCAGTCTTGTGTAATCTGATACCAATGCTTTGAATATGTTGGCATTTATGTGAAAAGCTCCTTAAACTATCAGGTTTAGGTGATGCATAAGTATAGGCCAGTGAGAGGATTGCCACCTGGGCTGCTGTCTCCCAAAAGACTTGAGACCCTCATTTCAGATGGAATGAGAGATTTTGCCAATACTAGCAACTCCTAACATTTGTGAATGGTTGCTAAGGAATGCTAGGATTTTCAGGTACAGTCCTACTCTTGTCCTAAATGTTCTGTCATCTTAGATGGATGATCTAAGGATAGTTAAGGGTCCATTAGCCTGGGGCAAATGGGGAGGTGGTGCCCTCTGAAACTTGATGGAGGTCATTGAAGGACAAATGAAAGATAACACTAATTCATAGAGTGGGTAATAAAATGAGGGACCTCATTATCTTAAAAGGTGATACTGGCAGGAAATATAAATGGATTTTAAAAGGATTTGGACAAATTTATGAATGATAGATTCATAAGGTTCTAGAGAGAAGTTGGATGCAGTCAACCTTTAAGGTAAATGTCACAGAGGAAAGTCATGCCTTCTTGGACTCTGCCTCTTGGAGATTTTCTTGACGATAGGACTCATAGTGGAAGGAAATAATAGTCTACTCCTGACTCAGAAATACATAGGTAGTCTGGCAATATCTAAGGGAGAGTATGGGCTTTGATAAGTGGTGACAGAGGCACGAGACTGGGTTGTGGGCACCTGTACCATACCCTTTTTTATGATGCCCCAGGAAACAGTCAAGCTCCTGGGAAAAGTAGGGATAAAATATAAATGTATGGGTTTGACTGTCAGAGAAGCTGGATCTAAACTTTGCTGTAAGCCTAGTGCTCAAGTACTAAACACTGTGACTGTCTGTCCCTGGCTTAATTCACTTAATATAATATCTGTTCTGTCACAAATGATAGGTTTTCCTTCATTTTTGACATCTGGACACTGTTCCACTTCCGCATACATGCAGTGCTTTCATTACCCTTTCATCCATGAATGGATACACAAGTGGATTCCATGGCCTAGCTATTCTGATTGGTGCTGCAGCGAACACAAGAGTCCTGTGCTCCTCACCACACAAGAGATTTCATGTCATTTGGGTGCATTCCCAGGGTGAGATTTCTGGGTTCTGTGGCAGTTCTATTTTTAAGTTTTTGAAGTCTCTCCATAAAAATGACTATTGGAACTAGAACATTAGTTATTAGTTAGATTGAACTACTCTATTTTCTATAAAATAAATGTATTTTTTATATATTTATATATTATATATCCTATATATTTAAAACAAAATTTGCACATGATAAAAAGTACAATGTTATCTGTCAAAAACCATTTAACTACCATTAGGGCAAGTGAATCCATGGCAATAAGAATGACACTCTTTACTACTTTCCAACCAATAAATGCTCCTACCTATGAAATTGTATTTTGAAACATTTTTGCACAGTTTGCTTCTAAGAGGAAAGTTACACGTGGTGATTTCTTGATGTAATATCTGCGATTGTGGGAGGTATTTTGCGCTAGCTCTCCAGCCATACCTCAGTCTCTGTCACCACTTAGAATCTTAGTGAATTCATTCTATAGAAGGCAAGATTCTAAATGGTTCTGGATTCTTTATAAACTATTCTTTGAAGAAATGGTCCACTTAATGGGATCTTTTCATGAACCTTGAGAAAAGTACAAAAAACTACATATCTTTGTATTGCTGAGAATGATGAGATTTGGAGGCACTTTTGTTGAGGAGTCTTTTTTACTTAGAGGTCTGAGGAGTAAAATGATTAGTGAGAAACTTTCTGGAATAGAGACAGTCAAGATGAACAATTTGAGGTTCTTATTTGCTGCTGTTCTAATCTTTTCTATGCTAGCTAAAACTGTAAGATAGTTGCACACACACATACACACACATGCACGTGCTTCATACTGGTGATTCTTGTGGTAAAGGGAAGGATAGAAAGAGAACTGCGTGGGCAGAGTGGATCAATGGGAGTGACCAGGAAGGTAGGACTTCCATCCCCAGACAGTTCCAAGTGTGTTAGGGATCAAACTATATTCTCATGTAGAGAACTGCCCTGAAATACTTCATAAGATTTATGGGGAAAGATGGTGCTCAATGATGGCAAAAAATTGGGACAGATTGCTTGGATATTACCAATTAAAGTTTCTTTAAATGAATTTGTATCTAAGATTTCAAAGGTGATGATTTATGCTACTTTCATCACTCTACTATAGAAACAGACCAAAGCAAATAATATTAGCACAATTTATGCTCAGTTCTATGTATAATGCTTGAACCTCTACAAAACACTTCACCTCCATAAGTCTGTTGACTCCACCACTCTCTCACACAGTTCACAAGTTATGGAAATTTTATTTTCCACCAAATTTAGGTACTCAGAAATGCTATCTTTTAAGAAGTTATACTTTCCTGTTTGCAGGTTAATGTCTTGGATATTTGTTTAGGGCTAAATACTTGATTTGCAGAGTTGGTTTGAAAAACCACATGAAATGAATGTTAGTTTTCAGTTTATGAACTCTGGTATTCAACATTAATATAGAAAATGTAGAGGGGACATTTGCTGAGCCGAATGCACAAGTTTCTGGTATCTTGGACACACAGAACAATATGTAAAGTAATAGGAAAAACAAACAGCTTAGGAAAAGCAAAGCACGGCATCTTTGTAATTCTTGAAAAGGCTTTACAACCTATATAAACACGAATCATAAACCCATTGGCAAATAGATCCAAACTCTTTCAGGAAGATGGTTCGTTTATATACAGGAACTAAAAACTCAGGATAAGAGAAAGGGTCAACAATGCACTTACAAAAGATGGGCATTACTCAGAACACATAATACCATAGCAAATGATTGACTTGACATTTTAGTTATAGACATTCAATTTTAATTTCCTTGGCACCTGTGACACTTTTCTAAGGACAAGTCATGCCAGAAATCCTCTCAGAATACTTTGAGTTATATATATTCTTGCAGAAGATTGTCTCTATGAAACGATGTGCAAGTTCTTCTGTTGACTTTCTACTTTATGCTGACTAGAGTGAGCCAGATTTTAACCATCAGCAGAAAGTAGAGAATATCTCATTAAAACATTGCTACACTCTGGCTGAGTAGCCTAGAACAAATTGCTTATGTTTATCCTCTCTCTTATTCTACCTGTCAGTAGATTTTCTTTTCTTTTCTTTCTTTTTTTTTTCTTTGAGGGGTGAGGATCAAACTTGTGACTTTGCACTTGCCAGGCAAGTGCTTATGCCAGTGAACTATATCGTTGGCCTGTCAGTAGATATTTATTGGTTTTGTATTGCATTTACAGCACCATGTTTGCCAAAATGGTCAATGTGAACACAAGAAAACACAATCTGCTCTCACATAGATAACCGTTTATCATACCTGAATTCAAACCTAAAATGAGGATAAAAAGCTTAAAACAGTTCCTTGCATTTAGTTGCCCCTCCAAATAACAGACCTAATGAATGAAAGAAAACTAAGACAAGTAAAGCATAAGAAATACACATGTATCCTTCTTTAATATGTTGAAATAGAAATATATATATATATATATATATATATATATATATATATATATATATATACATATTTTTTTTTCTGCATAGGTGATAGCCTATAATGGAGAGTTAATACTATATATAGCTTGCAAATGGTTTTTCTTCTACTAAAATATAGATATTGTTCATCTGACACCAACAATATTATTTCATTTCTTTTTCAATTTAAGTGGTTTTTTCAAAAAATCCTATAGCAAATATTATCTGTGGTAAATAAACATACTTATATTTTTATAGAAGTTTGACAATTTACTAGGTCAATTTTTATATATTTATGTGTGTATATTTTATTTAATTACACGAAAAATTTATTTTTGTTTGTTGTACATCAGTAGGCTGTATACGTATATGTGTACTCACAGGTGTCTATATGTGTAGCTACGTATATTAGATGTGTTCTGAAAACACATGATGGGCACTCTTCAAATCAATAGAACTTGGATAACACAACTTGCATGCTATGTCTTGGCATAGGTATACAAATGAATTCTGCCACTCCTGTACTGATCGGTAATGAGATTATTTTCAGCATTTTTAAAAACCAATTTTAAAGCAATGGTCTAGCATATGTGTTTGAACTTTATCCTTGTGGGCTGATATTGCTATGGGACAGAAGCTCAGAAGGATAATTATTGATATCAAAGACTTTTTAATGAATTTTGACTGATTGTTTTCCAAAGAAAAATGTTTAATGGTGGATATTTAGCCAGAAATATCTAAAAGGGCCCTTTTCTCCATCTCCAGAGCAGCCTCAAGCACGAAGCCAGTATGACCATATCAAGGACCCTTTTGTGCCTCCGCCTGGATTCTCAACTCTTTTTCATATGGCTTTAGTGTAACAAGACTTCAGGGCTTCTTCCTCACTCCTCTTCTGTCCTGCAGAAGCCCTTCACTTCAGCTGAAGTGGGTATATTGTTTCTAAAACAAATGTTATTACTTTTTTACTTCAGCCTTTGCTCACATCTATTCTTCCATCTCTATTTGGATTCTTCTACCTTCCTTGACCTCTTTCTGTTAAATTTTTCTGTGCATTTCAAACTCTGAGTTCTCTTCCAGTATTTCTGAAGCCATCAACTCAGAGTTCCTATCCATATTTTATTCATGCCTGTTTTGTTGCACTTCTGTGTAATGCACTGGTGTGTATGTAGTTCTTTATGTATGCATTTGCTTGTTGATTGCTACGTAGTGACATGGCTGAAGACAGAGGAACATTGTCCAATAGGATTTTTTTATATTGATGCTTAATTATTTAAATCAAATTGAATTAAGGGACCAATGAAAGAGAGACCACAATTTGAGTGAACATAGGGAATGAGGCAAAGGAACCATTAGAAAATAATGAATTATTTCCCATTTGGTTTACTAAGAACATGGAAATTCTTTTCCATAAAAGTGAAGAGAAAGGTGGGCAAGATAGCTCAGTGGACTACTAAGTACCTGCTTAGGCAGTGCAGGGGCTAGGGTTCGATCCCTGGCGCCGTAGGCCATGCAGGTCCTACCCCTGGGCATGCTGAGCCGACCTCTGAGACTGGGTGATGCACACCTGTAATCCCAGCCCTGAAGAGGCTGATAACAGGAGGATCAATATGACCCAAGCTGCATAGTGAGACCCTGAACCAAATACATAAAAAAGAAGAGAAACAGGTGATCATAGCTTGGAGACAGACATAGTAAGCTCTAAACAGGATCCACTTTGGGGACTACTGGGACATCCAGGTGGCCTGTGCAAGAGGAAGTGGCTGCATGCAAGGCTGATTTTGGAAAAACATTGGAACTTGAAATGCTTTCCTCAGATGTATTTCATATGATTTTATTTTGAGGTTACAGTGAATAACACATGAGCAATAAAGAAAAATGATTACCTTTTATTGTGTAAACATTATCCAACATGGAACTGATGATAAAAACCTGGCTAAAGCCTTTCAAGCTCCCCTTTGGAATTATAGAAGTCTGTGTCTCAAATGAACACATTGGGGCTGGTCAAACATCTGCTATGAGAGAGAGAGAGAGAGAGAGAGAGAGAGAGAGAGAGAGAGAGAGAGAGAGAGACAGAGACAGAGACAGAGACAGAGACAGAGAGAAAGAGAGAGAATCCTCTCTAGATTTGGCTGATATTCAGTAGTTACCTCACACCTGTGAAACTTGGCTAATTTTCAAACTACTAAGTTATTCCCTATTGGATGCTAGGTCCCTTACACCCTGTAGCCCATGAGTGCCTTCTAGCCACCAATGTCACAGTCCTCACACTTCTCTTAGATGACAACCCACATACCAAGTAAGGCCCTCCAGGGCGTGTTAGTGCTGGGCCTGGTGAGGGTTGTGCACAGTTTGGTCTTCATGCCCACATGCTCAAGTATTGCTTTATGAAGTTCAGACAGAGCAAGGTACAGGCTCCTCCTTCCTTCCTTGGAGAAGGAATTACTCGTCAGCTGAAATGTGAGCCTGCTTTATCCACATAGGACCACTCAGCCCCAAAGCTTCACAAGCTGGTAGTGTTGGAGATAAGAGATCCACTGTCTGTATCATAAAGACACTTTTTCTCAAAAAGGACAAATACATGCAAGCTCTGTTTGCTGCAGTGTTTGCATTTTGGAGTGCTGAAAGCAGTTTAATGGCAGATCAGATGAGAAAGCAGGCCCATTTGTGAGTTTAAATCTGATTTGGTTATTACTTTTTAATACTTTCTTCTTTTGTTTTAACCAAGAAAAGCATAGAGGGAAACTCTGTAGCCTTCTGGGGCTGTTGTTGTTTAACCCATCTATTCTTTCTAATAAAAAAGCTGAAGAAATAATAAAAAAACCTATTGATCCTTATTTATTGACTTGCCTGTGAGTATAGTTAAAGCTGACAGAGATCAATCACAATAAAGTTAAATGGATGATATAGTGTAACACCTCCTGGGATTTCAAGTAGAGTTTTAATTATGGGAATGTTAACATTTTTCTGTATGCAGATTGGTAGGAATGGGACTTTTCAACTAATTAGGTTCCCTGTGAGGACTTTTACCTCCACTAGTGTCGTGCAGGCAACACTAGTCGTTGGACTCACCAAGCAGACTGACCCTCTCAGAGGCTCTCCCGGTGACGACAGTCCTTATGGCTTCTGATATTACTTGTGTATTGAAATACATTGGAATTCAAATATTCATAGTCACATTTGGAGAATTATGTACCTATTACTGTTGGTGCATAAATATCGTTATTTATATCATCTGTATATAATTATAAGCTCAAAATATCTCAGATTTTAAAGTCAATAATGTTACAATAATTTGAGAAAATTATATTGTGTTTTTCTGAGATTTAAAATATCAAAAATATTTTGAAGGTGAAGACTTGCCTTATGTCCTGTGTATGGTCCTCTTTATTCCTTCTAAAAAACACTAGAGCTGACAGAAATGTCTGCGCTCTTATGTAAAAGTGAAAGAAAGAGGGTGGCTTCTCAAGGAATAAATGTTTCTTTGATTCTCTTTTCCTTTTCAGTTGGCTGCCATTAGTTTTAAACTTTTGTGGCATTTTCGAAGCCATAAGATGAGGATAGGGAGGAGCCTCTGACAGCAAATGCTGGCACCTTTCTGCAAAATGCTTGTAACTGAGTGTCCGTTTTGAAACACAGCCTGCTTCCACGCAAAGAGCTCTTTAACATTCAAAGACAATTGACAATCGGTCCAAATATAGGAAATAAGGGTCACCTTAGTTTCTGTAAGGGTCATAGTCAATGTGATTCTCACCATTACGAAAGCTGCATGAAAATAACAATTTTTTGTGCAAAAATTTAGCTTAAATTTTTTTTACCCATATCACCACAAAAACCCTAGTTCTTTTAGGGAAACTGAGAAATCTAGGAGAGTGAAATAATATTTTAGTGAAGAGTGCCTTCCACTGCTTTCCTATTCCTGGGAAAATAACTAACACCCACAAGTTCAAGGATACACACACTTTGGTCCATGATTTCAGTGGGCTCATTCCAAGTTTAACTTACTCCAAGACAGAAACAGCACAGTGGAAAGACCTGGAGGAAGAAAATTGTTCATGTTGAGGTAATGAGAACACAGTAGCAGAAGGAGAAAGGAGGAGCTAAGAATAAGAATATGCCTATGGATTAGTGCACTGATGGGTATAATACCCCATAATTTGATCTTCTTTCCAAACTCACCTCTGAACATATGTTACTGGGTTTGCCATTTTAAATATAAACCATAATATTATACACCTAAACCCAAATGCTTGTTTCCACCTCCTTATGTAAAAAGCATTTAGTGTGTTTCTATGAGTTACCAAATTCTTATCAGTTCCAGAATTGCTGAAAAGCCCTAGTTCAAAGTCTCCTATGAATGAGACTTAAGACAAATTCTTAGGTATGAGCACATGTGAAAATACCAAAGAAAGTTCAGTACCTGTAAAAATGGCACAGTGTGAATGTTCCTATTGAAAAGGAAGAAACGGAATAGAAAGACATGGGACAAAAGCAAAGCTGGAGTCTACAATGGCAAATTGGAACTTCTATAGCTGAACGACCAGCACCCAGGGTAGGATGTGGTGAGACACGACCTCTCAAGGGCTTGGGCAGCACTTCCCCTACAGTCTTGCCGACTACAGCACCCCTAGTTTCTCTCTGAGGCTGGCTTCACTTATTACTGCTGCTTTCCTCAGGAGACAGTTTGTGTTTCTGGCATCTCTGATTTCCTCAGGTGCTAACTGTACCTTAAGTTTCACCTCACAGCTTCCCATTGTCCTCTCAAGGCCATAATGCCTCGTCTTCAGGGTTTTGTGAAAATATCTAGATTGGAGTCGTTATTGACCTACAGCTCTGTGAATTTTGCATGCCTGAGAAACCAGCATCACATGGATGATGTCAAGGTCTGCTGCCAGGTCCAGCAGTTGCCTGGATCCTCGGAGCTGTGACTGCAGCAGCACCTGAGTGGCTGGAAAGCTAAACTCAGAGAAACACTTCCTTAGGTAGATGTAAATAGGCAGGCCTCCCTGGGGTTCTCTTTAAAAAAAATCTGAATGTGTTTACGTTTTTGCATCCTTGAGGTCTCAGTGATTCAGACCATTTCCTGAGCTACTCTTAAGGGATTTTCACTATTATCTTCATGCAAAATACTTGTTTTCTTTTTAATGTTAATCTTTTCAGCAGCCAATGTAGATTTGGTTACTAGCATCCAGCAGCACTGATGCCACAGCCAAAACATTGGGCTACTTTGTAATTCTGTCTGTCACAATTAATCACCTTTAAATTGAGCATCACACAAATCAGAAAGTACATGTCCAAAATGCTGACAATTTCTTTGCCAGAACAAAAATAGATTGCCTGTACAGTCAAGTGGCCAATGCATTGCTTACACCCAACCCAAATTTCCTGATCTTTGCCTTTACTTTCTATATTCCTATTAGTACTCTGGTCTCTTCTAAGCTCTGACTACTATTACACATCAGATGTTACCAACAATATTGTAGGACTTCTCCAGACTATATCCTCAAACTTTTCCAAAATCTTCCTAGAACCAATTTCAAAGGCTTCTAAGCCACATGGTAGGGTAGAGAAACAATAATAACACCACTCTCAGTACCAATTTTCTGTATTAGATACTTTCCTATTGTGGGGAACAAATACTTCATAATGTCAATTTAAAGTTATTGTGGCTCAGATGATTGTTGACCAACTCTATGGCAAAAACAGAGTCAGAGGCAGAAGGGAGGCACTACAGATAAAATACACCCTCAAGGGTACGTCCCTAATAACCCATCTCTTGTATCCAGGCCCTATCTTATAATAGTACATACAGTTATGAGCCACCAGTAGATTATCTCATCAGTAAATTAACCCATTGCTAAGCATAACATCTTATAGTCCAAGCACATTTCAAAAATTTTATCCCTTAACACAAGATTTGGGGGACACTTGACATCTAATGCACATCTCCTCCATTGTCAGCCACTCACAAGGTTTGTTGTGATCCTCACAAACTTTCTCCCAGAACAAGCAAGCATTGTGAAAAGAAAAATATTTGGAGAAAGAAAATTGTTTCTTAGGAATTACCATGTTGTCATTAAATTTTTTTGAAAACTTTATAGTATTTATTTGAGTAGAATAAAAGCTATAGGTGGTCTGGCAATGCATCTCTCTGGAGGCACTGCAGCAGGGTCACAGACAGCTGGCAAGGCAGCCCACTTCCGGAGGGGCAGCATGTTCTGGTTCACAGTTATCACCTTTTCCTTTGGCTACTACAAATGTATTGCCTTCTGGCTTCGGAATATCCCCTGTCAGAGCCTTGGGCTCCTGGGCGCTTTCCCTCAGTACGTGCTGAGGCATCACTGCGCGCTCATGTATGGTGGATGATATTCCTCCTGGCTGATTTGTGTGGAAGAGTCTTTATATGCTATGGCATTGTGCAAGTACAAAGTGTCTTGCCTAGACACTTTTGCTCTGTAGACTGTCCTCTTAGAATAGCATCTCCATTTCCATTGCCCACTGACAAAAATGCACTTGAAGGAGCAGGCCCTTCAAAGCAGCTTATGGCCTCTGACTACATTATTTTTCATACTCTCTGGCTGAGCTTGACTTAAGAGAGAAGTAAGAAATGATTGTGACTCCAGTTTTGCAGACACCTGTTTAGCAGTAGCTTCAATCACCTTGAAGTTCTTGGCTGTCTCAGGCTCTCCTCAGTTTTACCTCAGTTAAAACATTTACTAGATTGACTGTTGAAATCCCTTCCTCCCACCTTCTGATTAGCACCTCCCTACCTCATCTCTCCCATCTTACTTCTTTCCCAAGTTTCTTTCACTCTCCTAGACCATGCAACACTTGAGCGCACACATGCACTTATTTGTCACTCATGAGTCGGGGTCTCTTGCTTTCAAGTTGCAGAGATTGCTCAGGAGGACAAGCGCTTAGCATGGGGACATCTGAGTGACTTCATGAGGTCACAGACACACTCATGAGCAGACACTAACAACTAGAAGTGATCAGGCCCTGCATGTGATCCCTGGGACAGAACTCTACATAGAGGCAGGATCTGGTAATTTAATGGCCATTACATTGCTCTTGCAGCTCAATGCCACATAGTAGACCATGGTAGACCAGGTTATATTACCCCAAAAGGTGTCCTATTCCACCACCTGCACAGCAAAAGTAAGACTCCTTCTGTACAGGAAGGAAGTACACTGATCCGTTTCCACTTCTCTGTCACTCCAGGTTTTACACTAACACTGACAAAGCCCTTCAGCATACCCCCACCTCAACAGAAAATGACAACCTGAGTTCAACTTTTCTTGGGTCCTCTGGAGAAAATCTGGATCTTTCTGCTACTTTTCTTCTGTCAGTCACTTTTTCCTTCCAGTACTGCATTTCTCACTGACATGCAATCCTGTTCTAGAGACCACAGCCCATGCATTAGCCAACTAATTTCTGTCTCCTCCATCTGTCTGCTGGGAAGGGAGGGGGCTACTGTGCCTCTTTCTTTACTGTGGCAGAATGAAGACTGCCTCTGCCATGCCTCAAGATGACCTATATCTTTTTGGGGACTCATATTCATTTCCCTTTCATGCTATAGCACGACAGCAAACATTTACAAGAACAACTCACCCCAAAAATAGCCCCTTCAGGGAAAGCACCACCTCAAAGATTATAGCCCATGAATTGTTTAAATTAATTATGAAAATTTTAAAAATCAACCATAGTTTCAGTTCTTGGAGATATTTGGATAATTCCCAGTTTGAGCAAAAATTACAGGTTTTCCAGGAGCTCTTTTAATTGTCAGTTTGTTGTTTTTCTGTAGATTCATTTTCTTGATTTGGTGTACGTATGCCAGTATTTTCTATGTATTCATCGAATGTTGATGAATAGTGTATTAATTAGGACTAGGTTCAACTAATAATAACAGAAAAAATGTGTTAATGGCTTAGCAATAAAGATACATATTTGCTATAGCAAAATCTCTAAGGAAATGAAGTCCAGGGATGGTGTGGCAACTCTGTTTCACCAAGGTCATTCTGTGCAGCTCTTTGCCAAGCATATTAATACTCTCCTATAACACTGGAGATACAGACTACAAGATAGAAGAAGGACAAAGAAAGCAGCAAAAGCATCTTCTCCCCTTCTGTCTCTCATACTCAGGTAGAAGGCTATGAAATTTAATCTTAATTTGTGCAGTAGAAATTGGGGTGTTTCTAGGATCCCTTTCACAAAACATTTACCTATCATAAACACAGTTGGGGGAATGTAGAACAAATCTGCCCCTTATTTCTTCAAAGAATATTTAGGAAAATACTATAGAGCCATCAAACTTTCCTGGAATGTGTTATATGAGATGCATAGTAGGTCACCATTTTATCTGTTCTATGGCAGTGTAACAGTGCTAAAGATTATCCAGAGGGAAATAAGAATCAGAATAATATTACCAGCTGTTTAGTATAACCTGAAAATCAATTATATTTTACCAGAGTGATGTTCCATAGCCTCGTTTACCAGTAAGTGTGTGTGTGTTTTTGTTTTTTTTTTTTTTTTTTTTTTACATTAAGACCCTTGGCTATAATATAACTTTGGATACAAACAGTGATACAACACTTCAGTAGTTCCATATCTTGTTCATGATAACTTGTGGTTTTAATGATGGTATCTGTGTTTCTTTGACAAATGTTTCAAATACCCCTCCCGCTGTTATATTTTGCATCACCCAAACATTTGTATTGTCCTTAATCAATAGTGCTAGGATAATCAGCACCATGGACAGCAACACACAGCTCTAAAGACACACTTGTGCCAGGCTTTATGTTTTTAAGTGATGTGCCACTCACAACTCTGGAGAAATTCAAATGCGAGTGGGAACAGAAATCAGACCTGTATGTGCAAACATCATATTGTCTCAGTGTGAGAACCTGAAAGAGAAAAATGGAATCTTATGGGTCCAATATATACTGGGAAAAAGGAATGAACCTATTCAAAAGGAAAGTTACTGAGTTGAGGAGGACAGGAGAAAGAGTGGGGGAAAGAGATTTATCTTTGTATGTAAGAATGATATTTCAGACAATTATACTTTCCATTTCTGCTGGTCTATGGAAAGAAGCAGTTAATGCTTTAATTTGTTCCATCTCCTTTTTTTCAATTCTTAATACCTTTTCTCTTAATTTCTTATACATTTCTTTCTTTTTTATTTTTTTCGTCCAGTTTTACATGCATATACCTGGTAATATGAATAACTGGTTGGAAAACAACGCTATGTGTTACACAGATACTATGAAATTCTTATTACTTTGTTAAATGAGATTCTGTACCACTGTAATTTTTTCTGTTTTAATCCTAACTTGTACTCACTTTAAAAATTTTTAACAAACTTGCCATGATGGCCTACATAGCACCTTCCTTCCTTCCTTTCTTCCTTCCCCAACCCCATTTTGCCAGCCAAGGTTGGCAGTTCTCCTTTACCAACTCTCATTTCATAATCTTTCTTCTGCCTGTATTACTAGACCATAGAAAAAAATGTTCCAGTTAAAACAGTTATCTATAATTTTTCAAGTTAAATTTTGCCAACATTTGGCTTCTTATTAGCTTAAACTTTGTTTTCAATTCATGTGAATGCATGAGGATAATTCAAATTACTTGATATATTGCCAGGATTAATTAGGAGGAAAGCCTAGACTCCTGAGTCATTGGGTCCTGTTTGTTGTTCTTCAACTCAAATGCAGATTTTTTCTAATGGTTATATTTCATTCCTTCTTTTCACACTTAGGTTTTATAGAGTGACACTATAGTCCTTGTCTTTAATTTTTAGAAAATTGATTTAAATCCAAGAAAAACTGTAAAATGAGCTCAGTTGTCTGGAAAAATTAGTAGAGGATATAGGCATGAATTTCTTGTATCTTGATTCCAAACTCACCAGTACTCTGATCTACTCTAAAATATCTCATCTCTTCTGTGAGACATGAAAATGTATTAAATACAAGAAGGTTGAAAACATGTAGCTTACTGTCCACTTGAAAAATATATATCTCTGAGAAAGACTTCTTTGATGCATTAAAGCTTTTACTCTCTTATTCTTACTTTTCTATTTTGTTCATCTTTTTCTAAAATGAGAACTCTTGAACATATACTTCCTATTTTGGATGAACAACCTGTTCTATCTGCTTGAGCTTTGCATCTGGCTTTTGATGAAATAAATACAACCATAGAAATAACATCTCTCATTAAAGTGTCCTGAGCCAGAGCCCAATGTTTAAGAGTCTAAATCTTTTGTCAGACACTTGTCTTGGCTAATGGTGATCTCAAACTATTTGTGACTATATGCATACCTCTACTGTAAAACTGATCTAATAGAGATTTGTAAATTTTCCAACTTGGAAAATTTCCAAATGGAGGACTGACAAGATTCAAGGAAAGCCATACTTTCAAGAATAAAATTCAAGAACATTTAAAACATGGCACAGTAATTTCCTCCTTTTAAATTCAATGCAGCATCGAGTTTGGTATGTTTTATTATTTGATCATTTTTTGGTGTTTTTCTCTTCTTTCACCAAGGGTCACTATCTATGTCCATCCTTACTTCATAATAGTGCTGTGTTGTCATGCAGGACTTTTACCTCATACAGGGGAAATATTAGTTGATAAGATCTACCTTGTTCAGATTTATTGCTTTAGCATATTTCATGCTAAAAATATTTTTCTACCATCTGCTAAGATTAGCACTGTAGTGGTATAATAAATTTACTCACCCTGTTTCTGTGATGTAGTTTAGAACCAACTTTGTACTTTGTTCAGCCTAATTGAAAATAGCATAAGATAAATGATGCACTTCGAATTTCTCCCAGACATACCATTGTTCATTACTTAAACAGAGGATGAGTACATCTGACTGTAATTCTAGTTGTTCAGTAAAACAAAGTTTCTATGACCAAAAAGTCAACATTTACCTATTTTCATCATTCTGTAAAGCCCTGCAAAATATTTGTACCTGAAAACGAAATATGCTGTTTATTTAAATACAAAACTGGTGGGTATCCAGCATTTATGGAAAGAAAGATATTTCAGTGAAAATGTAGGGCTTGATATTCATTTACATCTGAGACTCAAACTGAAGGCCAAATTTAGAATTTGATATATTTTTGGCTTATTGGGAAATTTTGATTTTCTTCTCTTATGCAGTGTTCTACTTGGGCTTGAGTTATTTTAGCTGTGATAAAAAAGAAGGAAGAATAAGACATTTATTGTAGATTAGATTGCTATAGATCCATATCTTTGGCTGCTTTCATCCAGCTTTAATCCACCATGAAACCTGACTGGCCAAGAAGATGCCACGAAATAGGACACAAGCATAGACTGGGAAAGTGTATCTAGGAAGAGGACTTCGGATTAAGTTGCCATGTTAAGGACCTCAGGGTAGACTATTTGAGACAGGTGGTGCTACTTCCAGAGAGGGCGAACTGCTTGAAAAGTGAATGCAGTCTTACATCACCTCCCATTCTCAAGCTTCCAGAGGACTATCATTGTCTATCCCCGACAAGCCCCAGGAAAGAATTCTCTAGTTGAGTTCAGGCTAAACTGTGTATCTATGGAATGTTGAATAAACACTATTATTCTTTCTTACTTATGTCTTTATATTTTTATTTAAATAATGATAAAATACTCATAAATTATTTTATTTTAATCCACAGATTTCTGATATAGTTTGTTATACAGCAATAGATAACTGATAAAATACATAAAACCTTTCTTACTATAACCAGACACAGAATTTTGGATTGTGATAAGAAAGATAATGAGACTGAAGCCTAGAGGACAATGCTTCAGTTTGGGTTGAGTCATACTGAAGATCAGGAAAAGAAAAAAATGACAACCAAATATATGATTTCTTACTATTATTACTGATCTAAAGCATTGTGTGCCTCAGTTTCCTCTTCTGTGAAAAAAGGATGCTAGTGATTATTTAATGAGGGATAACTCCATAGAAAATTCAAAGAGGACTGGTCTGATAGCTCAGCAGACTAAAACACATGCTTAGGCAGAGTACAGAGGCCAGGGTTCAACCCCTGGCATTCCATGCTGTGCTGGCCCTGCCCATGGGGTGCTCTGAGATGGTGACTGAGAATGGGCATGGTGGCACATGCCTGTAATTGCAGCACTTGGGAGGCTGAAAACAGGAGAATCACTATGAATCCAGTCTACGTAGTGAGACCTTGTAGACACTGTAGACCATGTCCTAATTATAGAAGAAGGAAAAAGAAAGAAAGAAACTAAGTCCAAAGAACAAGTGATGGCACAGTGAAAGTAAACAATAAGCATAAGTTCTTGCCATCTTATTTACATAAAATATTAATGTATAACTGAGTCAACTAGAGACAAATTCTTTGAAGCCATATTAATGACTCCTAAGTTATGTCATGTTGAAGATGACTGGAATTTAATTCTACATTACTTGATTCATGAGTGATGGATGTGTCCCAACTCAGCATCCATGAACTGGCACAGATTGGCTTCTTGGAAAGTACTCTATAAGAATGTTTGTGAACTAGGCTCATGGGTT
The DNA here is from genome assembly GCA_004027165.1 of Ctenomys sociabilis. Lineage (NCBI taxonomy): Eukaryota > Metazoa > Chordata > Mammalia > Rodentia > Ctenomyidae > Ctenomys > Ctenomys sociabilis. The sequence goes on from PVKA01008711.1 coordinate 55,188, forward strand.
TTGAAGAAATAGGCTAGTCTTTGTATTTTCACTTTGAGTTATCTCTCTAATCTCAGACCCCACAAAAGAAAATAACACATGTTTCAGGAGAAATATTTCTATCTGGAACTATATCCCACACTTAGCCATGTTATGGAAAATTATTGAAAATAAATTAAATCTAAGTAATTAAATTTTCTCCTCTTACTTCCGACAGTCTGATGATGAGGGGATGGCAAAAGTCAGTACCTGAGAATGGCTTTATTTTCAGTCTGCAAGGGAGATTTCCTCCACATTTCAACATAAATTTATTTAGTTGTCCAAAGAAGACATGATTAATATATTGTGATCTGAATTTGAAGCATGTTTAAAGGAAGAAAAATGTAGTGATTCTCTGTCCAGAGCCTTAAGGTTCTACCAGACATTACAGCTCATTGTAGTTCCCTGCCTTTTCTTTTTGCATTTCGTCTTCCTTCCTTACTGAATTCTTACTCTTTTGTGGGTATTCACAGTTGGAGAAAAGGAAGGAGTCTGTTTGCTAGCATGATATCATGTGTACTGTTTCTGACATTCTCAGTCAGAAACTTTCTGAGTTTCTCCATGAAAACAGCCTCTTTAGCCCTTCTATCCCATCTCCTAATGAGTTCTTCCACTTGGGAGACCTTTGTAGGAGTGCAATAGTAGACCAAATGCCACTATTCTTTTAGAGAAATGGCACTTTGGGGTGGTCATAAATCTGGCCTTGGGATCCAAAAAGGTTAACTTCCAATCTACAGATAACATTTTCTAGAAGTTTGCTATTGGGTAGACTAGTTTTCTTTTTTTCTTTCTTTTTTTTTTTTTTTTTAATGGCTCAGAGTCTTATCTGTTAAATAAGGTTAATTTCTTCTTTAATAGTGATAGGGAGGATTAAAGTTCTCATATGTGAAACAGGAGTGATATATAAATAGTACTAAAATTGAGGATATTGTTTATCATTTCATATAACAGAATATTCTGGAATATGTCATCAATGCAATCAGCCACTCTGCCTACCTTACCTTACCCACTTTTGGCCCACTTGTATTGCTTATAACCTAGGGTTAAAGGCCAACTCACTCGTCAGCATAGACTTTACTGATACTTAAGTGCAAACCTGGAGTCACAGAAGCTGTCTCAGTTACTTCCTTGTTGCTAGGACAAAATATACAACATTTAGAATTTAAAGGAAGCAAGGCTTATTGTACTTTATAGTAAGAAAGAGCTCATGGAAGAGAAGGTAGAAAGCAGGAAGCAGCAGCAGCAAACCTCCTTTTCTTTTTTATTTCTTTCTGGATACAAGACTATTGCTTGGTGTTACACCCACAGTGGGCCTTCTCATTGTCTATTCACATATCTGTGCTAAACCAATGAGTGGAATAACTTAGTTACAACACACCCTTGATTTGCATCCCCACACCCTAGGTCCAGCCCCCTCTGGTGTCCCACCTGTGGGCACATGAAGCTAGGACCTCTAGACGAAAGCCATCATAGCACTCTGCCCTCCTGATCTCACTCATCAACAAGCACAGCTATACCTTCAACCTATATCTAACTTAAAATGAAAAGCAGCCAAAGCAATATTAGGACATTTCATGGCACACTAAAGTTAGAAAAGGTACTAGAGCTGATTGGTTTAACCTGTACATTTTCAGAACTGGGCTGTCCAATGTGGCAACCACTGACCATATGTAACTACTTAGCTCTTGAAATATGGATAGTCTCTATGGAAATGTGTAATAAGTATAAAATGTAACCTGGATTTCAAAGTCTTAGAATGCAAAAGTAAATGTAAAATATTATATGAATGGTTTTGAATTGAGTACACATTTCAGTAATATGATTTTGGTTTTATTATTTAATTTAATTAATTAGATTAAATGAGATAATAAAAGTAAGTTTTCCTTTAAATATTTTTAAATGTGTCTACTGGAAAATTTACTTATGCACTTAAGTTTGTGGCTCATATTATAATTTTATTCAGTCACGTTACTTCAAACAAAGCAAATTAGGCACAGGGATATGAAGTAAGTTGCCTAGGATAGCACAGCTCTCATCGAGAGATCTCTTCAAATACAACCCTTCTCTCCATCTCCTGCTGATTACTCTCTTTCTTTTTTTTTTCTCTCTCTCTGTCTCTCTGTCTCTGTCTCTGTCTCTCTCTCTCTCTCTCTCTCTCCACCCTCCTTCCTCCTTTCTTTTTTCTTATTTTTCTTAGGTTATACAATGGGAAGCCTGATGATGCTGGGCCCCTGAAAACTGAGGTTTCTTTGGCACCCTCTTGGCACCCTCTTGGCACCCTCTTGGCACCTCCTCTGTGGCTAGCTGTGCTGCTGTTTCTATTGTTTTTTTTTTTTTCATTGCACTGCCTTAGAGATTGTGCTGCTATTCATTTCTTGCATCAGTTACAGAAATTGGTATTGTATCTAAAACAATTGCTGTTATTAACAGGTTAAGCTGCTGAGATGTTAAAATAAAAGCTGTCCAGCGTTAGTGCACTTTGTTGTAATCATCCCCCAGATGCCTTGTCGGAAATCAATTCAAGTTCAAAACTGGCTGGAATTGGGAGGTCAAGGCTTTGGCAGACTAAATATTTTATCTTCTGCTCATGTCTGGAGCTTTTAAAGATGTAGATGGGAGGTTCTTTTCTCATACCCCATCTGGACAAAGTTGATTGGCTTTGCCATTTTGCCCAGATTAGGACAAGGTTAAAATCAATTATAATCAATTATTGAGAGTCTTTTGTGGCCACATTGCTTAAAAAGGGATTTTAAAAGTTTCTCAGTTCTGAAACATGTGTATCTTAGTTTTGTTTGAGATAATATGATTCCAGAATGTCAAATACAGATGTTATCAGCATCAGGAATGAATATGTAGAATTTCTGCCCCCTATTTACTTGATATCCATGCTTCAGGACAACATGAGAAGCCCACAAAAGCTGAGATAATCACCATTGCTGCACCAAGTTGAAAGATCTCATACCTTTATTATGCATCACAGAACTAGAGCTATTACTGAGGTGATTCCTGCTGTTCTTAGGTGACTATAGTATGCATGCTCAATCTAAGGTAGGTTGAAATAATCATAGAATTCTGATCTCATCATAATTTTGAGACAAGTTAGTTCCATTGTACAATAAGAAAACTGAGACTTGAAGAATTTAAATGACTCTCCTAAACATTTCCTCTACAAAGGGAGAGACGTGTCACCTAGTATCTGAAAACATATGTGGCACTAAACATCCAAATAAATCATGTCCTTTTGAGATGTGTCACCTAGTATCTGAAAACATATGTGGCACTAAACATCCAAATAAATCATGTCCTTTTGTATAATGTTTTCATACACTAATAATTTTCTTTGCAATGATTTGGGGAGATAATCTGTTCATACAAACTGAACAGCATTCTGAACCTTGGACCAAGGCATGAACTTAGTATACAATATATAATTTTCAAGTGTTCTCAAAAGGTCACTTAGACTGATCCTTCTTCTCATATTCCATGAATGGCAATCCCTTGTATTTTCAGTTTTCAGACACAGTAACTGTGGGTTCAAAATGCCATCAGAAATGTATTCTCTGGTATTCATTGACTGTGAAGCAGGACTCTAACAAATATAACTAGAATTTCCCCATAAATATGGCCAGCAGCACCTGTTCAATGGGAGATATGTACTCCATACTTGGTCTAGGGGGAGTCTATCCTTAGCAACAGTGTACTACTATGTAAGCCTTACATTCTTACATTGTATTCAGAACAAAGACTCAATATTCCCACTTTGAAGAATGGTAATTCACTGAACATTAGGGGACATACTTTTGAATTTTAATACTTGCTCCTTTCTCTCTTAACAAAATGAAGACCTTCATGATGGTTGTTTGCTGCTTTCCAACTCAAGTTGGAAATAGAACTGAAATATGATATGTTTAAAACATTTTATGAAACTGAACAAGGTCATGGGCATAATGATTATACAGAAATCAGTAAGGCAGTGGGCAACAGCACAGCTTGAACCCAGGTGGACTCGGTGTTGTGTCTGGGTCCACCATTGCTTTTGTGGCCACAGGCAGGTTACAGACCTTGCTGAGCTTCACATCTTTCATGAGGAAACTGGGAGCAATGATTGTTACTTGAAAAATTTGTCTGAAGGTTAAGTGAGAACATATCTTTAAAGTGCTTTTCACTCTAATCATAAAGTTTAGTATTTGAACTATAATAATAATGATATAATAATTATCTATAGTAGTAGTAGTAGTAGCAAAACAGTAGCCATAGCAGTAATATGGATAGTACTAATTTTAATTTAATTTAATTTTGAATATATATATATATATATATATATATATATATATATATATATATATATATATGCAATAGAATTGCTTCAGATCTGATCCAAATAAAATTTTCTGGATGAATTTTTCACTGTGGTTTGTTTCATCATAACACAACTTATCTGAATGAAGCCATTACACTTTTTTCTGTGTGGAAATTCCACATTGCTCATCTGGTTCATAGTTTTAACTCCAAGCACTGTTTCTGAATTTCATACACAGGGAAAACCTGATTCTGGTATTTCCAGGGCTAGTTATTTGGTAGAATTGTCACTCTTTCTACATTAAATCTTAGCTTGTATTAGAATTATATTCCAAGACTTTTGAAATTAAATGCACAGCACAAAGTCATAGTCATGGCTTAGTCAAATAAAACTCTTCTCACAATCCCTGGGATATGGTAGAGTCTCCTTTAGTGGCAACTACCACTTTAATTATTAGTCTGAGTATTCATGCAATTCATGAACTATGGCATGAATTCCAGTACAGGAAACAAATATTTCAATTATCTCCAATATACTATCAGCCCACAAATACTGATTGATAACTTAATGTGTGTCACTGCTCTACCGGGGGGTGGAGTGAGAAGTTGGAGAAGAAGAGAGGTCTTTAATAGACAAATGGGAGGACATGGGTGGATGATGTATAAAAGAGAAAAATGAACACAAGTGATGCCACTAAATTACATTAGAGCTTCATAACCATTGACTCCTCGAAAACCTGATGGTTGCTTTAGTTCTCCTATTTGTAGTTATCAACTCAGAAGATGAAATTTTGAAATGTGTGTATTCTGCATACACATGCTTCACTTCATAGCTGTGGAAACCTTTTTCTGTTGTTTACATAGCTTCTCCATTCAAACATCCTGGGCACTTAAAATTGGCTCAGAAACCTAGTATATAACTTCCTAGCTGAGAAGAGAAAATAAAAATGTACTCTACCTGCTAGAGTGTTGGTTGGCATAGTGACAGGTAAAGAAATTTGAGAAAGCTGGCCTCAATTTCCTAAGTACTCTATGAGGTCCTGTCCTGTATTTTTCCCCTGCCTGGGTATAGTTTCTTTTTAATTGGTTTTGTGTCTGGTAAGATGCATACTGAGCAGTTGCAGTGTGTCATCTGCTGCTAAGGACAAGTTCCTCATCCCCAGCAGGCCTGCTGTCTTTCCTTTCAGCACCAGCGTTTTCCCATTCTATTTGGATCTACTGGCTCAGTACCAGGCACGGAAGCATATGAAGGAGTAAAGGAGAATAAATAACCCTGTTTAGTTTTCTTGGAGCAGAAAGTGTTTTGGAGGAGACAGTGACCCAGAGGTCCCCTGTCTCTTGTACTTGTATGAAAGGAACACCTTATGCTTTAAATAATGATTCATGTACCGTGTACCATATTCTGAGAGTAAATGCAGAGATGAAAGCTACTATTTATTCTGTAAAGTGAAAATAGAAATTGGGAAACAGCGTCTGCTTCTTACTTCAATTTTTTTTTTAATTATTTAGATATACAGAGGCATCAAGCCCAGTTTCAATCAACAACAAAGATTTCCTGTTATCTAAACAAAATCTCATTCCTGAAGCAGTGGTCATAACTCTTGAAATGACTAAAAGATCTCAACAGAGTTTTAAATACAAAGTATTTATAAAGCCTGGGTCATTTGAAAAGATAGTTTTTGTTTCAAAATCAAGTTTCAAACTGTAGAGAAATTTTGCTAGAACTATATTTGCCGATACTTATGAATACCAGGTAATTTAACCCTGGTTCATAAATCAGATTACCTTTTGAAAAATTTCGCATAATGACTTCTATTTGCCGCTTTTGCAAATAAAAAGGAAACTCCTTGGGACTGTGGATGATATGGATTCTTTACGAGGAGTGCGCCTCCTAATGCATATTGTTGGAGTGCGATACCCACAATGCCGATGGATGTAGTTACAGCTCCCTCAATTCCATAGCTCACATAAAAGTCTAAAATAAAGGAAACTATTTTTTGGAGACTCTGAGCTATCCCCAGTTAAACTCAAGTAAGCAGAGATACATTATGTAGAAGAGAAAGGAATTAGACATTCTGAGGAAAAGGGCCCAGAGCCCCAACACATTCCAGCAGCTGAACACTTCCACCTTTGTTGTAAACCTGTGGCTTCCCATGAATCTGTGCCATACAGATGGCCCCACAGCCAGGAGGAGGACAAAGCAAAGGAGAGATTGAAGAGAGGAAAGAAGGGGCTGGCTCTGAACAGTTTAGGGTGGTGTTTGCAAGTCGACGTTAGGAAATGAAGCTGTCTATAATTCGTCTACCTACTTCTCTCCATGAATACAACACTTCTAGTGCCCTATTTCCTTCTCTATTCTTAGAGGCTGCTCTGCACAGCTCTGACCTCAAACTGACCTAAAATAAGTAGATCTGTTGTATCTTAGTTGTTTTCCTTACCAACTTCTGGCTGATTAAGGCTAGAAACTTAAAGGATGTTGATTTGGTGAAAATTCTCTTTTGTATTGTTTTCCTGATAATTTCCAGTACATTCTGTAGGTGGAAATTTAAAAGATTCCACAAAGAAGAAGACCCTCGCAGCCACATACTATTTTTATCTTTTTTATTAGTTCTCTAACCTACTGTACTTATGACCCTCTCTGATAGATGGTGATTGAATTTAGGACAAGAGTTTACATTATATATTTTTTATGTTTTATAAGCTGTCTAATTTTCAAAAGGATTTGAGGCAGCAAGAGTAAATGGCACTGGGAATTATGTGGATATTTTTACTCTGCATTTGGCCCATATTCTTTTAGGTTGCATGTATTTCCATAACTCTGACCAAAGAACATTCTGAATGGCCTTTGGTCCAGGGCAACATTCACAGAATTGCTCCAAAAGTGGAAAAATAATTTTTCAGTATTTACAAAATAACCTCATGAATGTCTCAATGAGAATGTATTAGCTATTTTTTAATTCTTTCTGCATTTCTACTAATTATAAAGTTAGTTTTTTATATATTTAGTATAGGGTCTACAGGGTCTCACCACACAGATCAGACTCATAGTGATCCCCTGTTTTCAGGTTTCCAAGCACTAGGATTACAGGTGCACACACCATGCCCAGTCTCAGTCACTGTCTCTGCACATCTTGGGGACAGGGCTGGCATAGCACACAGGGGACAGAATGCTGGTCTTTGAGCATGTCTAAGCAGCCACTTTAGCCTGCTGAACTATCTGGATGGCCCTGTAGTTTTATTCTCATAGAAACTATGTTTTCTCTTATGGAGGGAGAAGAAATAGGAGATTAAAGTATCTCTAAGTTTGCTGTGTGACTGTGGGTGAATCACTGGCCACTCTGGGCTCTAGAGTCTGTTAAATTCAGATAATAAATCAGCAACATCGTTATTAGGGATCCTTGTGGGGCTCAAATGAGATAATGCACATGGAAAGCTCATGTTTAATGAGTCAGTATGCAGTGTGCAGGCAGTGTGGATGAATGTTTTATTTACTTCAGTTTCAGCTTCATACTGTGAGAGACACTAGGCCCTAGCTCTTTGGGATGCTCTAGGAAAAGTGCCTCATTGTGCTTGGGGCTTATTTATTGAAGGCATTTGAATGAGTGATCATTCTAAGAGCAGAGAGTCATTCAATTTCATTTCACAATGGGGTGATAGGTGAGCTGGAAGCTACATTTTCCAGTGCCTTATCCAAAGCACTGGTAACAAAACCACTTCGTAAAAGTGACTCATCCTTAATATCTCATAGCAGTTTTGAAACACTTCATTCATTCATTTTTAGAGTAAACCCTTAATTTAGAATGTCATAAACTACTTTGCACAGAAGCAGTCATAACCTGAGAAATTAAGTGGAATAATTTACAAATACACATTCATCTAACTGGAGTTTTTAGCTTACTTAGGAGTAGCCTGTAGGCTGGCATAGCAGCATATGCCCCCTTCTCCATCCCCCTGGCTGTATGTGTTCTGGGAACCCATTGCATTTTGCAAATGAAAACCACTTTCTCCTACTTGCTTTCTCCTGGTCAACAGTGTAAAGGTTTTTGACTTTTGCATTTTCAGAGGCCAATGCTGCCACTTTCAGCCTTTCAGATACTGCATCTTTTCATCATGTCTGTTTGCTGTCTACTCAACTTTCTTCCCCAGTGTGTGGTAAATGAAATAATAATGGACCTTTTCAGCCCTACTTCATAAAACCAATCCCTTGGTGCATATCCAGAGTGACTCTTCTTTTAATTTCTTTACAACGTGTACTTCATATAATTTAGAGCTTAAAAAGTATGCCATCTTACTCTACTTTTAAAAATGTCTTCTCCCTTTCCCATACTTTGATGATATTTCAAGGTATTTGAAGAATGTTCACTTCTACCACAGGTGAAACTCTGGTTTTACCATTGATTTGGTGTTCCTTTATGAGGTGCTGAAATGGGTAAAAGAGGCATCTTACAGAGTAAGTCTCAACTTACAAACATTCCAGTTGAGAGGAATTACTGTATAATTATGACTCACTTTGTTGGCTTTCCAACAAACTTGATTTATGAATAATTCTGCCAGAATGCAACTCATCTGTAAGTTAGGGACTTTAATGCCTCTCAAACAGAAGTGAACCCGTAGTGAGGCCAAACCCTTTTACTGTCATTAATGTTTGTCAGCATCTATGACAGGAATTTTACCATCTAACATTCTTTCCCTAGCTCACAGCTCATGATTGTGGTTTGCATCTCTACTCATACAAGGAGGACTGAAAGGCTAAGCCAGACTCTATTAATGAAACAGTCCCCTTAAGGGCTCTTATACCACTCAGTGGTGATATCATCCCTACGCATTTTATCTTTCACATGAAATCTGGGCTAATTATCATTTTCTCATACAGTACATTTTAGACCATTGTGTTTCTGTGTTCATGCCTAGTTCATTAAGCACAGTTTAACAGCTCCTCCAGAACAGGATTGCTATTGACACTTTCATTAGACCCATAATTCAAATGTTTGTCTGCCTTCCAAATGGATGTTACTGAGTCCAGAACCACAATCTGGCCACCAACTGTATGTTGGCTTTTAGAACTGTCATAAACTCATCATCACATTCAAGTTCTTCAAGGGTCAAAATCTGCTTTCTTGGTGAACTGTCTCCATCCAACAAACAGTCAATGTGTTCTCCAAGAGTAATTGCCAAGTTTTTCCCCATCACTCTTGGAAAACCCTTCCAGACAGTTCTTAGTGCATATTGACTATAGCGCCAATAATCATTGCCCATATTTCAGTATTCTTTGCTTCTTTCATGCATTCAATTATTTTCTCATTTAAGACAAATATATGAATTATTGTGGCAGGTGCTATAGTGATTTACAGGAAACTAGTGTGGTCTTTGACTTGGAAAATCTTATAGAGGTATAGATGTGTATGAAAATCATTATTCAATTAAACAGAATGTTAAACTTTCACCACTAGATTGCCAGCAATAGGAATAGTTGCAGATTTCTGTGATTTAACAGCTATTATCAATTGCTCAAATGGAAATATTTTCAACTGGTCTATGTATGGTGATATGTAGACATATGTGAAATATATTTAATGTATCATAGAATAGAAACTCAGTATCCCATAGATGGAAATATAGCTCAGTGCACAGCACCTATCAGGCAAGAGTGAGGTCATGAGTTCCATTCTGGGTACTGAAATAAAGGAAAAATCTCAATACCACATAAAGTGAAGACCCTAGAAATAATTCTCATGAACAAGAGAATATATAGAGCTGCATCAGAGGTAGCAGTCGTTCTGGTAATTGTACAAAAATAGTCATTGTATTTTTAGCAGTGCTTAGTTTTTCTAATGGCATTCAATGCAAATATATGGTTTAATTTATCATAAAGTTTTTGAGGAATGCTTACTAGATAAAAAAATGTGTTTAACTTTGAAGAAGTAAATATCTTAGGTCTTAGTGAAAAGGCAGTAAATATTAACCAACCATGTAAGCATCAGTGCATAGGCAGGGTTTTCTTAACTTTTAGAGAAAGCTTTTAGCTATTTAATTGAACATACAATTGCAGTGCACACATTTCAATGCACAGTTAATCAGTTTATTTAAAAGACTGCTGATTGGATGCTTTGCCTTTGCCATCTGACCAATCAGGCTACACAGAAAAAAATGTTTTGGACAATTTCAGTCTTGATATATATGCATTAGATAAGGAAAGAAATGAAGAAAGACAAAAATACAATCCTATATTATTTTTTTCTGATCTCTTGTTGTCTGACCTCCTGTTTGGATTGCCTACCTCACGTGCTCTCTTCAGTTACTTTCTTATTGCTAGGACAAAACACTTGACTCTCATATGTTAAAGGAGGAAAGGTTTATTTTAGCTCACAGTTTGTAGAGGTTTCGGCCCATAGTCAGCTGGTCCATACTAGGACTGCATGGCAGAAATGCCCAACAGAGGAGAATCCACTCAGCATGGCAGGCAAGAAGCAGTGTACCTTATGTCTCTCCCTTTTCATTCCATCAGGTAAGGGGCTATTGGCTGCTGCCACTCACACCCAGGGAAGGTCTTCTTTTCTCAGTGTCTTCATCATCCACACCCAGAGCTACGCTAAACAAACAGTGACCTAATCCAGGGTCACAGGCCCATGGTCCATGAGCCAGTCACCTTCTAAAGCAACACTTATGAGCACATGAGACTTTGGGGAGACATCCAGATACAAGTCACAACATGTGATTTCTTCCAGTCAGACTCACAGCTGCATGCCTGAACCAGAGATGGCCCCTACCTTAATGGACTTTGATATCACTAAGCAAAGCAAGGGTGTGAGGCTGGACTCTATTGCTGATGGATAATTTGTTTTCATTTTTCAATAATACTGCTATGCTCCTAGAAAATGACTTCAGCATTCTTCCCAGTGCCTTGCATTCTATTGCCTCCACCTTCATAAACATGTCCAAATGTGTGATGGAGGTCAACGACAGTATAGGGCTTAGAAATTGTTGCTTAGAAATCATACTCACTTAAATACCTGAATCTGTCCATCAGCAGTGCCATAGCTTGTTCCAAGCTTGTGCAGAAGAGTGATTTGCAATCTCCTTGCTTTTCATTTCAAGTAGCATCACTCACTTTACGACAGATATTCAGGCCTCTTCAGAAGCCTCCAGGGTGAAGGACAAGTAAGAAGAAGCTTATCAAATCTTTCACAACTGGCCGGCTCCCTTTTCTCCTTCATCAAACGCAGTGCATCTTGCTTTGGTATTTCATTTTAAAATCATGCATTCTTCCTTCCACATTACACATACTGGGAATTGTGCTCTATACTTTCATCATCCAGGAAACTGTTTTCTGATTCTATACATTTAATTGATCACTAAACAGGTGGAAAGCTGGGCCAGAGTGTCTGGGGAGCAAGCAGGGGAGAGTGTTTATTTGCACCAGTCCTTCCCCTTTGAGTTGTCTCCTCTCGTCTTCTATAAACTCAGGTTGCATAACTGTATCCTGTTTTATTTTTTTTATTTTTCACTCCAGGGATTTTAAAAGTTTGGACTTCTTCCAAGAGCTGAAAACTGATTATACATATGAAACAGATTTCACTACTGGACTTCAACTACACATTATAAAACAACGAGCATCTCAAAATAATTGAAAAAGATCCTCACCACATAGTAGCTGTAGTGTGAATGGCAGGATATCAAGGAAGTAATAGAGAAATTTTAAATGAAAACATCTTTCTTTTATGCAAGATATATAGAAAAATATTTTTTCCTGACCAAATGGAATATTTTTTTTCTTGGCCAAAGGACAGGAGATAAAGGAGTTTTAATTGGCAAAATTCTAAATGTTCCAAATAATGTTCATATACTCTGGTTTCTCTTCAGACAACATGAATCTCTCATCTTTTACCAAATGATGTTCTTTAATCTACCTGCTATTAATTGTAAATCTAGATTCTTTTTAGAAGCATCATTTTTCAGGAATAGGCTTGCTTAGCAAATAAAATAGCTTCCATATAAACATCCGTGGGAATATTTGCCAATTTTTTGCCTTTTAGAAATCTTGTGCCATTTTAAAAACCAGTCTTTAGGATAACAACTTACCAAAAAGAGTCAAAGGCAGTAAGGCTTTAGCCTTCACTTAGTTTGATAGATAGTAGAGAAAGAAAGGGGAATGAAAGAATTGAGAGAGGGAGGGAGGAGTAGAAGGAAAGAGGATAAAAGAAGAGGGAGAAGGAAAGGAAGAAGAGGCGGGGACAAGAGGAGTGCGTGAGGGTAGCTTCAGTCTTTCTTCTTTCCTTACCTGTTGAACAGTTCCCTAGTTTCATTGATTAGTTCCTTGCAGGAAGGATGTATGAGTTGCCAAATTTGTGCCTTGGACTTTGGTAGAATAGAATCTGAATAATGGAGGAAGAGTAGAAAAAAAAAGCAATAGTGATCTGTTCTCACAAGCAGTGATCTTGTAATACAGTAAAGAAAAGCCTCAGCCTCAGATTAAAGAGGACAGATTGGCAGAAGGGAGGAGTTGGCGTGTGAGTATGAATGTGGAGAGACTCTAGTGAGAGAGAATGTGGAAGGGGGCCTGAGGGTAGTGCGAGTGCTTTTGAGAAAGGTGGTGGCATCTGAACAGTGACCATATGAGCTCAGTTTGAGCCTCTCAGACTTGCAGCACTTAGAAAACAAAAGAAGATAGGGCGGATTAATGCTGATGCTATGGACTATGTGTGTTCTTGGCTTTCCTTTATTCCTTCAATGAATGAATAGAAGATAGAGTCCTCCGATTTTAAATACAGTGTCACTTTAGGTCTAAATATACGGGTGCTCCCTTTACCAAAGTTCACCAATGAGACCAACATCCTGCTGGGTACTCTTGAAAGTGGGATACTTTTTAAACAAAAATCGTAGCATGTTTTCTCACTCAAGCATAGGCCTGTCCATTTCCATTTTCTCTATGTTATTGAGTGTAGATCTAAGAAGCAGGTGTCCTGAATTTTTAACCTTGTAGGAACCATGAATTGGATGACTCAAGTCATTTATCTAAGATAATGCTGTGTAGTAGTTACAAACAAAGGACTAGAGAATCACAGATTTTACAGAGATTATTTACCACTGAGGCAAGGTTTTTGATAGTCACAAAGTTGACACATTGGAAGGATGTCTCTTGTGGGGCTTTTAATGAGATAACATATACAAATTTCACAGTAATAAGCTTGGTAATCATTGGCCTCTATGTTATAGCTGCTGTTGTTATTTTTATTGGTGATGATTATTTTATTAATCTCTGGTCCTTAGTCTCTTCATCTTTGAAATGAAAGGACAGGAACTTCCTGGATGCTCCCTTCCGGCTCTGGAAATGATCTGTAGAATTCCCAGGCTTAGGGAAACCTCCTATGAGAAATAGGCAAAGGATATGAGACAACTCTTTATTTTAAATCTCTCACAAATATTTGAGCTCTTTGTAAAAATCATTCTTTGGAGATGGCCCAAGATTTCATTTAACATGTACTTTGCCAAGTTCAGTCTCATGCTGAGTGCTGCTGATACACTGAGTAAGAAAAACAAGTTGGATTTCCATCAATAAATTAACTTTACTTGAACTGCTAATGCTTTACTCAGTAGGTGTGCAGATACTAGTTAAGAATTCTGCCATTTTATAAGAACATAGCCTCAAAGCATGCGTCTTGTGCTTTGTCTTTTTCTCCCTTCCCTTCCACCTTTTCTCTAACTGTATCTTTAACATCTTTAGTCCAAGCCTGAGTTCTGTGGTGTGAAGTAGACCTACCTCTCCGAGACTCCTGAACTTTACTCCTATTTACTTGACTTGCTTGGTAGCATCTTGCTGTCAGGCCTGTCATACTGATAGAGGTGGTGATTGGTCCTACAATATATCATGGTCCCTAAATACATGAAATAAAAAAAAAAAAGAAATTAACATTGTTCTGAAAGGAAGGTAGTTAAAATTCAGAAAGAGAGATTCTTTAATTAACTTAATAAAATTACTAATGGAAGCATTTTAACTGCTAAATTTAATTTACTTGTCAAGATATCAGGCTACAAAGAAGAGGGAAGAGTAGGAACTCTGCTTTCCATTATGATGTACTCTATTATAGAATAAATTTGCTTAAAATGAAATATATCACCAAAAGCCATCAATGACATCTTAATTTGGAACAGCCAGTTGAAAAGTAATTAGACTCTGAAGCAATCAGATCTAGTAAATCAGTGTTTCCCTCTACATAAACATAGATGTTTTTTTCTATTTATATACAAGAAAACTAGACCTTCAGGTAGTAGTCAGGCAAAGATGCTGATTCTTTTGCTGTCGATGTTTCCACTTTATATTACCAAGCTGTCAAAACAAAATGTTTTATGATAGGATTAAAAAATGTATAAGCATGTGATTTGATTTAGTGTTTATATTTATATGTTGAACTGAAGAGAGTTTGCTTATCATAGAGGTTTAAAAGATTTACATTTGTCTGCTTCTTACTTCCAAAATGCTTTCCAGATGCGTATGCATCCTGACACCTTACTGCAGTGAAGGAAGCTCAGTCAAAAATCAAACAATAACTCTGCTTCTCCTTGCTGGTTCTCTTCTAGCCCATACAAATAAAAGTATAGTGTAGTTGCTAATGAGACATGTTTTGAGAAGAGGGTGGAAGTGGTTAAAATTACCTTTTTGTTTAGTTTCTAAAAATGTACCATGAAGAGTTTCACAAATGATAATGGGCATTTCCAGAAGCATATCTGTCTATTTATTACTGTGAAAAACAGATAAGGGGTTGGCATGAAGCAGAAAATATATTGACATTGATTGTAAAAAGTTAGGAAGAGTTAGCAAAGAAATATAACAAATTTGAAGTATAAGACAACTCTTCTATTATTAAAACTGTAAATGTCTTTTCTGATCACCAGAGTATCCCTAGGAAGATGTTTTCATCTCTGCTTTGCAGTTCTGGGCTGGAGGCCCAGGGAGGCTAAGTGCTTTGCAGGGAGACTTGAGACACTGAGCAGCAGAGCTCAGGCTAGGAGGAGCACTTCTGTGCTCCTGGTACTTGCTGTACAGCATCTGCTTCTGATGATAGAAAACCATCTGTCCTATGCTGAGGGGAAGAGGTGTGTGAAAAATAACTATCAATCACCTAGCAAAATATTTATGAAGGACTTCATTTAGATATTAGGGGAGTCTCTGTTGTCACCAGCCCTGACAAATCAAGAGATGATGAATTATGCTGAAGAGACGTTAGCTCAGAAGGTAGAGACTATCTGACAATGCTATGCATGTGTTATTATGCTCTAGTATTGTGTGTATTATGTTCTAGTGGGAGAGGATGGTGTGAAAGACAAAAACAGAGGACAATATTACAGGGAAAGAAAGTAAGGTATACTTTGTTACTAAAAAAGAAGCATGTAGAAATCTCTGTAACATGATTCTGGGATCCTCCCACCTGCAGGTCACCAAGAAGTATGCAAATGACCTTGCCCTAATAGAGCAAATAATTTCCACTTTCCTCACTGCCTATCTAGAAATGCAGTCATGGATAGCAACTTTACAAGTTACTATTCCTGATTGGAAAACGTATTGGGAGGAAATCTAAAATGGATGATGCAATGGGATACACATGGAGGTTCCTAATTGTAGTTGGGTGTGAAGGAGTCTAAGACAATAGAATTGCAAAACAACAGTATCCACTGCACAATGAAATATGAGGCTGGGCACAGTCCAGAGGCCACGGATGCTTCTGTCTCTAGGAACCCAAGAAAATGCAGTCTGTCCTCCACAATGGCTGTTTAAGATCTGTGTAGAACAGGACAATTTTCCTCTGAGCGAAGAAGGCAGGGACTGTGTAAAAATAGACAGAACAACTTAAAAGTTAGTGAAAAAAAGATAAGGAGAGCAAACGTGGAAAATGAGATATGGGTAGTAAAGGAGGTTAAATGGGGTGAAGAAGTCTTTTATAAATGTATCAAGAAAAAAAGTGATCCTCAAGGGAAAAAAGACCAGTGAGTAAATGAGAGGAGGAGGGTACAAAATTAATGATGGCTGAGATATTGACCTCCTGCTTTAAGTCAGTTTTTAAGAGAAAAATGAGAAGAAAATTTGGACAGCTGGAAGGCAATAATGACTTTTAAAAATAGGTATCGACAAAGAGGGTAAGGGAGAAACTTAGAAAAAAATTAAACATTGTGGCATATACAGATTGTCTTTCACATAATATGCTTCTGGGGGAATTAGATTCTTTTCCTAC